>JANJGK010005636.1:42500-44218 GCA_039081455.1 Macrobrachium rosenbergii | reverse complement strand
GTCATATGTTAAAGGAACGATGATATTGTCAAAGATGTCGTCTGGTGAGCGTCACTCTCAACAGCCAATGACAGTTCAGGGATTTCCCGCCTTTGTCAGCTTTCGGAGAAGCAGCTTCCGATATTCCGCTGAAGAGAAAAGCCTCAGAAATTGCTGGAAAATTTGGAGAATTTAAAGCATGATATCAGTAACTGCTTATTAATGATTAAAATGAAGAAAGTTTATTGTTCTTTAATTTCACTTAAGTTAAACTATTGATTCAATTTTCTCTTTTGGTTTTTCAAATAAAACAAGAAATGATATACTCATGATATAAATGAACTTGAATTAATTTTGATTAAAATGTAATTAAATAACAACTCATTATTTATAAATACATAAACAGGCAATTAACTGTGAATATTGCATACCAAGCCTTACTAAGTTCTCTTCCATGGTATGCTTTTAATACTTTATCAATTAATATCTGTGTTATTCCTAATGAAGGAATAAAGCTGTTTTTAGAAAGAATATTAAGATAGTGGATTTGTGTGTGTGTCTAACAGAGAGAGAGAGAGAGAGAGAGAGACGAGAGAGAGAGAGAGAGAGAGTGAGAGAGAGAGAGAGAGAGAGAGAAAGTCTGACAGAAGAAAGGAAATTTAAAATTAAAATTTAGATACAATGATGGCAAAGTAGTTATGATATTTTATCAAATGTTTCCATGGCCATTTCTTACCTTTCAATTCAGTCAGTTCGTCGCAGTGTTTATAAACACAAGCAAACTCCACAGACAGTAAGACAATCCTTAAGCCTTTCAAGAATTCATTGCAACTGACAATAAACAATAATGTCTCCTCTCAGTCCCACACATCTTTTTGGCAGCACGAAAAACTTCCATTTCCTTTTAGAGTCAGGGACCCTCCAAATCATCACCACGAGTTGGACCGGAAGGGAGCACCGCCATGGGCCAAAAACGACTGATTTCCGGGCGACGTCAGTCCGACCTCCCGAGGTGTTCCAGGTTTGCACCTGCCTCTCGTCACCAGGTCTTGCCGGAAATGAGCCTATCAACTGCCTGCTGCCTCCCAGTCCACGAATCATACGCCACGGGGGAATGTTGTCACCTGGGAGAAAAAGATTTCGAATTTAGGGTGAGAACTGTACATAATATTGCCCGCTGGGACACATCGTTTCTCTCCAGGAAAGAAGCTTTTTAAGTTAGTTGGAAGCAATGTATTAACATAAAAAACTTGTAATGTTTTAACAACACGTAAAGCTTTCTGTTTTGAAAAACATTACGCTCTTCCTTCTACTTTCACTTACGTTTCAGTTAGATCGTTTCTCTCCAAGAGGGAAAACTTTTCAAGTTACTCATTTGTTTTTATCTTCAACTAAGAGAGTCAAAAGGTCTTTTGACTATGCAAAGCTTTTACACAGAGAAAGTCTACTTAGTTACATTTCAGTTAGACTTGCAAACAATGAATCACTTTCAAGCGGGTATTGCACTTCAGTTACATTTGGAAGAAGAAATAAACACTAATACGTTAATATTACTCATCATCAGTATTTATATTTTTCATTTCCATTTATTTGTGCTGTTGCAGCCACTTTGTGGAAAAGTCATGTTTTTTTTTAATGTCGGTTAATACACATAATTGCTAATTTCATCTGAAAGAAAATATATCAAGAGGTATTTAAAAAAATGACATCAATACATACTTTTTTTATTTTTTAGAAAG
>JANJGK010005636.1:12500-37500 GCA_039081455.1 Macrobrachium rosenbergii | reverse complement strand
CTAAAACAACTGTGAATATTTCACAATTTTTGGAATGTCTTTCTGTTTGTGTACTGATGTCATGCCATTATTATACACGACCTTGAATCAGTTTGTGTGAATAGAGAAAGGAAGATGTTCCCTTTGGAAAGATCAATATTTGCCAATACGAGAAAGTTAATATAGAGATTTGTCTATATAGAAATGTATAAACATTTCTCTATATTAACTTTCCAGTGTGGCAAATATTGATCTTTCCAAAGAAAAAACTTCCTTTCTCTATTAAAGCAAACTAATTCAAGGTCGTGTTTGATAATGGCTTCACATCAGTACACAAACAGACAAGATATTCAAAAATTGTGAAATATTCACAGTTGATTTAGGCAGTGAACAGTAATATGAATAGATATGAAGTATTTGAATTTTTTTTAAAAAATCACTAAAAAGCATGGAAAAATAATCAAAATAAATTTGTTTTCTGAAGGACTTTTCCATTTTGGACAAAAAATATACGTACGGTCTTAGAGAACTACTTCAGACACCTAAAAAGAGATTTGATATAATGCAATTTAATATAAAGTAGAGCCATTAAAACATTTTTTAAAATAAAATTTAACATAACGCAAACCCACTGAAAAAGTTGTTTAAGAATACATAAAACGAGAATGACACACAAACAAGACGGGTAGTAAAAAAAAATGCTGCAAAGAAGGACATTTACTGCAGTATTGCAGCAGTGCAGCAGAAGAGAATGTCTGCAAACCGTTCTACCTTCTTCAGTAAGAAAACTTGAAATCTGTCAAGCCAATAAAAAGAAAAATTGTATCTTTAATACTCTGGCCTTTATAACTTCCGTGTAAGGTTATAAATTCCTTCAATCTTTCGTCTCAGCGCATAAAGCAGATGCGCAACCTCTCACATTTCCGACAAATGAACAGACGCCTGGATATTTGACAGATCTTCTGCCGTGTTTCGCAAGACCGATAAACGTGGAAAATTTGATGGCAATGATTCCCTCGAGAGCCGTTACAAAGAGATGAAAGTCGAGTCTCGAGAAAGTTTGTGCATCTCGTAACGAGAACAAATGGAATGCGCTCCATTTTACCTGATGGGTCTACTTCCGAGACGGCCTGTCTGTCTGTTCATCTTTCTTTCTTTCTTTATTCTTTCTTTCTTTCCGTAAATCTTCTTCAGCTCAAAACCCACACGGACAGAGTCAGCAGACGACTAACAAACCCAAAAGGACTAGAAAAGAAAATCAACCTGCATTGAGACACAACTCATAGGGAAAGGAGATAAATAAATAAATAAATAAATATAAGGGAACAGAAAATAAAATAGATGCACCTGGAATTCAAGAGACGTCAGCAGAAGCAGCAGCAGCAGCAGAGAGCAGGGAATGAACTTGCTCATCGTTTAAATATTCGGAGATCAGAAGATCCCACAACTGCAACAGGCAAACTTTTAGTTATTTGCCAAGATAAAACTCCCACCAAACTGAGTACTATTAAACCTGATGCTTGAAAAAGACACATTGGTTACAAATGACTTATTAAGACTCCTTTGTACTTATCCACGGCCTCTTTTCTTGATAAAGAATAAGATTACTACTTTTAATGCTACGAAAACTGCTCCCGTTGCTGCTGATCCAACTGCTATTGCTATTTATGAATTCATCAAAGATAAAGATAATTTACATTTTGAAGTATATGAAGGTGATATAATCCAACTCTATCTTTTTGTTATAGTGTGCAGATTGAGTCTGAATTTCATCATACTTTATTGAATGCTGAATACTCATTACTTTTACAACCAGCCATATTGCTTCGAATTTTTATTGGAACATTTTAATACATTCAAGACTAATTGGGCTCCTTAATGAGCGGGAATTACTATTTTTCGAGGGGTAAAGACTTCTTCTTCTTCTTCTTCTTCTTCTTCTTCTTCTTCTTCTTCTTCTTCTTCTTCTTCTTCTTCTTCTTCTTCTTCTTCTAATACACCTTTTTTCCCATCGACGCTGCATCATCACTTCGTATTTGTAAGACTTGCTTTTTCCTCTCTGATAATTAATATCTTCAAAAGATATAGAGGCGACGCTTACGTCAACACTGCCTTTGTGAAATCTTCTCTCCTCCTGCTGAGGCGTTTCAGCATCCGTGGCAAGGCAAAGGAAACGACAAACAACAGACAAACAAGAATATGGTGGAGAAGAACACAGAGAAAGACGGGGGGAAACTCTCGATAAGAATTGTTTCTTCTTGTTTACTGACATAGAATTATAGGAGGAGGAGGAGGAGGGGGGAGGAGGAGGGCCTTACGTCTGAAACGTCTCCAAACAACGTCATCAACATTTGCATAACAAAAGGAAACCAATAAAAATGGAAACTGAATGGAACTTGCAACCAAATCATCACTAATTACCATATGAACCAAGATAATCAATTTACTTACATAAGGTCCTTCGTCATTAGCAATCCCGCGTCTGGGCAACAAAACTGAGTAGAAAGGAAGCCAGGAGGCACTCTCGTGACGTGTCGTCTCTGCTAATTTACTACAGCAATTGTAGTAGTAGTAGTCGTAGGGAGTTGCCCTTGGGAACGGCTGTAAACATCAACATTTTACATAACAAAAGAATAACTGTAAAAAGAAATTGGAACTCACACTTAAATCTTTACAAATTATAATATATATTCCCTGATAGTTAATTTCAATATAAGACTACAGAAAAATAAAGCATCATTTTCAATAAAAAAAAAAAAAAAAAAATTACTCAATCTAATGTTAATCTGTCAATGAGAACAAAGAAAAACGGTCGACTTGCCAAACTTCAAGGAGATACTCAACTAAACTGAGCTAAATTCCCAACAACAATTGTGGCTGTATAGGCCAGTGAATCCTTTACCTCCCAACTACTGTTACGTCTGTACCCCGGCCTGTCGTTTGTCTGTCTGCCTATCTGTCTCTCGTAAAAGACAATTCATCTACGACGCGAACAGAATCCTCCCCATTTAGTCACTGTCAGTACAAGAAATGATTAAATATCTTTCGGAGCAGCGAGAGGGATACATCTGTTATAAGATGAGGATCTGATGGGAAGTGAAGCCGCATTAATCACAATGGACCAGCCAGAGAGGCAATTATCTAGATGGATGCGGAAATTGGCTCTCACTTTTACCTAAGAGATATTGAGGCGTCTTTGTCCCGGATTCCTCGGTTCGATTATGTGGGGATTTGAGGAGACAAAAGTCATCGGCTTAGGTTTAAAGAAAATCAGGTCCGAGTAAATTAGGATGGTGGTTAATACACGAAGAAAAAACTAAAAAATGATAACTACTCTCTTGAAAAATATTGTTTTGCATACTTTTGTCATATCTAGTCTTCTTAAACATGTAGAAGTCGTCAGTGTACTAAGTAATTCTCACTTACCTTTGTGTGTGTGTGTGTGTGTGTATGTGTGTGCATGTGTGTGTGTGTATATATATATATATATATATATATATATATATATATATATATATATATATATATATATATATATATATGAAGATTAACAAGGCCTCATTTAAACAGGATAGCATCTAGCACAGATTTAATTCACAAATGTTACAATTTTTCAAAGACTATCTGTCCCCAACATCCGGACGATGGGGGACAGTTAGTCCTTGAAAGCTTGTAACTTTTGTGAATAAAATCTCTGTTAGAAAGAATCCTGTTTAAATGAGGTGCAGCCTGTCTTCGTATGAATGCACAGTACAATTATGCTAGTGATTCGGCTATATATAATATATATATATATATATATATATATATATATATATATATATATATATATATATATATATATATAGATAGATACATACTTTATAATTTATAAATTTATAATTTCCAAAAGTTTACCTTCATTATCACTTATTCACAAAATAAAACAAGATAAAAAATATCAGTTACTTTTACCTTCATCCTCAAAACAGGCGAAAAATATTTCACCGATGCTTAGTTTTTTTTCCCAAAACATCCAATAGAAATCATTTGCTGTTTTCGTGTCTATTGCTGGAACATATTTTCTGCTTCCTTCCTGATGCTCATTTCTTGGATACCTCATCTGGTCTTCCACAGGTATGTTGCAGAATTTCTGTTTTATCTAACCTGTAAAAAATTTATAGTTAATTTTAGTTTAGCTAATATTTTCTTGTCATTGCTGAATTAAACATTCAAGTCCCCTCAGTTTTACAGTGAAAATATTTATTTATAGGCTGCCTTTACTCGTTAATCATTATTAACTTAAAAATAAACATAAATAAATTAAGGAATAATTTTCTCGTTAATCATTATTAACTTAAAAATCAACATAAATAAACTATGGAATAATTTTCCTTATATGTAAGCTAACATGAAGTTTTCTCCCATATGCTTTCTCATTACTCACTATTATTCATTTGTTAATTTCCTTTTTATTCTTTAATAAGTGATATCTTCTCTCCGTATTTCCCATTACCTTCTGTTACTGCTCTCTAAAGAACCCCGTATTCTTTGGAAGCTTGAATTTCAAGTCAAAGGCCCCTGAGATGGGCTTGTTCCACATGAATAAAGTTCATCTTCTGAATAATAATAATAATTACGTGCTTTTTAAGACACTGTTTCATCCGTTTAAATAACGAGTTAATTAAAATATGAGCGCAAGGAATATTAATCAGAAGCCTAAAATATGTTGAGAAGCGCCAAAGAAAGAAATAAATTAAGTCACACGTCAATTTTGTTAATTTGAGAAAGCTAATCAGAACCGTTTCGTTAAGGAGACGATTCTCACTTTAAACTATTAGGACCAATTAAGACACTTAATTAACTAATGACAAAAAGAAGTGAAAAAAATGAATTACAGACGTGATTTACGACTGGAGACTTTTATTAAATAAGGGTATTTATCCACACTAATTAAAAAGAGAGAGAAAGAGAGGGAGAGAGAGAGAGAGAGAAGAGAGAGAGCTCTGATTAGCCAGGAAACGTTCGTGCCGAAAGTGATTACGAGATTATAAGAGCTTAGGTTGATGAGAGACATAATCAGGTCTCGAAATTAGTTCCCTCATCAGGTAATTGATTAAGTGGCCCTGAATAACTTTTTTCTTTAAAGATTAATAAAAGAAAAAAGTTCACGGTCATATAGTTTAAAGTTAAGGTGTGTTTTTTTTTTAGACGGGATCTTGTATTACATATGTTTAATGCATTATCATAATGAATTTTTTTCAGGTTAATGAATGTATACGAGAGAGAGAGAGAGAGAGAGAGAGAGAGAGAGAGAGAGAGAGAGAGAGAGAGAGAGAGAGAGAGAGAGAGAGAGAGAGAGAGAGAGAGAGGGTGGGGGTGCGATGTTTATTCTTTATATTTCAGATTGACGAATAATGAACACTAACGGTATATACTGTACATATATACAGTCAATATATATATATACATATATATATATACACATGTGTGCGTTTGTATATATATATATATATATATATATATATATATATATATATATATATATATATATATATATATATATATATATATATGAAGATAAAATGGCCCATAAAAACATTACTTACATATTCCAACCATTTATTTGGGACACTTCTTCCGTATCCTTGTGTGTGTGTGTGTGTGTGTGTGTGTGTCTGTGTACACAGAAACATAAGAAGATCAGAAAGCCCCTTGATACAGCCTCGTCTCCTTGAAAGTATATTTTCGCCATAATGAGGAAATATCCTCTCTCGGCCGTCCACCATGCAATTTATTAAACGTAAGACTCTTGGGAAGCCACATTAATAACCGCTGAGCATAATTATCTTCATTATGCAAAGAATCTTTAAAGATTCTGAGCATAATAATGATGATGCTGTTAATGATGTCATTTCTCCCTAATGGAATGGATACAGGACCTTGTAGCTCGGTTACAATACAGTATTATTATTATTATTATTATTATTATTATTATTATTATTATTATTATTATTATTATTATTATTATTATTATTATTATTTCATTTTATTTTTATTATTTTTTTCCATTTTATTATTATTATTATTATTATTATTATTATTATTATTATTATTATTATTATTATTATTATTATTATTATTATTATTTAGAAGATGGACCCTCTCCATACTGAACAAGCCCACAAGCGCCACTGACTTGAAATTCAAGATCCCAGAGAATACAGTGTTGATTGGAAAGAGGCAACACAGGGTATTAGGAAATAGGCAACACAGGGTATTAGGAAATACAGGAAGAAGAGATCAGTTGCTAAAAAAGGAAAAATAAATTAACAAATAAATAAATAAATAAATGAATAAAAATGTAAGTAAACTATTAAAGTACAAGGAGACTTGTTTTAGGGTAGTAGTGCAATGCACCATCGCTTCAACTTTTGAAGTTCCAGAAATAACACAATCAATTCTGATCTGTACAAAAAATAAGATTCTCTTTTTTTCAAAATTGTGTATTATGAAGTATCTTTTGGTCGTTCTTCTCGAAAGCGATTCGAACATCCCAATACGTGGCAATTTGACTGAAAAACAACACTGCAAATAAAAAAATTTTCCAGAACTCCCAGACAACAGCCCTCAAGTATTTACAATCTGAAAAAATGGTTAATGCCCTTGAACTGAGTAAAAGGCAAATTGAATAGATAGATAGATAGATAGATAGATAGACAGATGGACAGATAGATAGATAGATCTTGGAACTATCTGATAGTATCACTGATAGCAAATGGTTTAATTTTAATGCTCTTTCCTACCTTACACTGCATTTTAAGATGTAATCGAAAATCAGCGGTTCATTAACAAATGCATATGAAAATTCCTTATGTCTGTTGTTAATTTTACTGTAAATAATTTTTTTCTTCATGAATATAGTAATCTACGAGACCTGCTCATAATTAAAAATGTTTTTATACCTCCGCTGCAAATAAATCTCTATGGAAGCGAACTCCGATAAACTGAATAAAAATGTTGTTCCAAACGAGGGACCTGTTGCTCTGGCAGAATTATCCCCAAAATTTCACAAGTTTTGACGCCATTATCTCTGATAAATTTCAGCTCTATTAAGCCCAGAGATTACACATTTGGCCCCAAGCCCGCTGCAGGATTTGGCAACCGCGAATAAAAATAACCTCCCAAAAATTCGAAAATTACTGAGGGGATTTTAAGCTGAAAATGCCAAGGAAGGAATAAATATCTCTCTCTCTCTCTCTCTCTTTCTCTCTCTCTCTCTCTCTCTCTCTCTCTCTCTCTCTCTCTCTCTTCTCTCTCTCTCTCTCTCTCTCTCTCTCTCTCTCATTGTGTGTGTGTGTGGATTTATTTGAACGCACCACTAAACGTCAACCTTACTTTTGACGTAATATCTTGTGTAATCTAAAAATTATCTCAATAGTGTATTATTATTATTATTATTATTATTATTATTATTATTATTATTATTATTATTATTATACCACTGGCAAAGTACTGTCCAATATTAACAAAGAGAAAAGAATTATAAGGAAAATTGGGAATACTCGACATGAAATTAACTCAAATTATGCAACTTTTCTATCTAATAGGCCTTATTATTATTATTATTATTATTATTATTATTATTATTATTATTATTATTATTATTATTATTATTATTATTATTATTATTATTAGTCCTGCTGCTTGTAGTACGACGTTGAAGGTAGTTCATTAGATTCTACGTAACAACATTCAGCCAAAAGAGTCCAAAGCGCGCATGCGCTCAATGCGATAACGGAGGTTTTCTAATTGGGCGAATGTTATGAAAGAATCCAAGCTGAATATTTACCTACGAGAGCTTCTATTTATGCAATAAACATCTTGTCATTCTGCTGACATCTCGACAGAATAATATTAAACCAATATGAAATGGCAGAGAACTTCTATTTATATAATAAGAAATTTGTCATGGTGCTGACATCCTGCCAGAATAATATTAAACCAATAAGAAGTGTAAGAGAACTTTTATTTATATAATTAGAATCTTGTCATGCTACTGACATCCTGACAGCATAATATTACACCAATATGAAGTGGAAGAGAACTTCTATTTATGTAACAAGAATCTTGTCATGCTGCTGACATCCTGACAGCATAATATTAAACCAATATGAAGTGGAAGAGAACTTCTATTTATACAGTAAGCATCTTGTCATTCTGCTGACATCCTGACAGATTAATATTAAACCAATATGAAGTGGAAGAGAACTATTTGTATAATAAGCTGTATAACAAGATGTCATGCTGCTGACATCTTGACAGAATAATATTAAACCAATATGAAGTGGAAGAGAACTTCTATTTATATAGTAAGAATCTTGTCATGCTGCTGACATCCTGACAGATTAATATTAAACGAAAGTGAAGTGGAAGACAACTTCTATTTATATAATAAGAATCTTGTCACTGTGCTGACATCCTGGTAGAATAATCTTAAAGCAATATGAAGTGGCAGAGAACTTCTATTTGTATAATAAACATCTTGTCATGCTGCTGACATCCTGACAGAATAATATTAAACCAATATGAAGTGGAAGAGAACTTCTATTTATATAATAAGAATCTTGTCGCGTTGCTGACATCCAGACAGAGAATTATCAAACCAATATGAAGTGGAAGAGAACTTCTATTTATATAGTAAAAATCTTGTCATGATGCTGACATCAAGACAGGATAATATTAAACCAAAATGAAGTGGAATACATGAAACGAGTAAGATCAGTGACCTCATCTCTATAGGTACTAGCGTTTCGTTCAGCTTTGTTCAGTATAATACCGCAGTGATTACACCAAGCATAGATTTAATCCAGATATATTTTTATTGTATTTTATGAGCCATTATTATGTCTCATTCGTATGACGTGAATACCTGTTCAGAGTATTACATCATAATGGGCCATTGTTTTTCATTATCATCAGTCACATCATTGGCAGAATCTATGAAGTCTATAAACCAAGAAATTCCTAGAATATAATATTGTTTATTCAATATCAATTCCATCAGCGATTGTTTACTTGAAAACAAAAAACAATGAATCGGATCAAATACGCAGTACCCAACATTCAAATGAGCTTGAATATAAAATACATACAGTTAACAAAGGTCTAAAGGGATTTAGTACAATGCCTGATGGATATCCATTGTCACAGTAACTTTAGACACAATCAATTTTATATCTAAAAAGACATCAGATGTATAATAATACAAAAACTATATATATATATATATATATATATATATATATATATATATATATATATATATATATATATATATATATATATACACACATATGTGTGTATGGTGTATGTATATATATAAATATAAATAAATAAATAAATAAATATATATATATGTATGTATGTATATACATGTATATGTATGTATGTATGTATAAATATATATATATATATATATATATATATATATATATATATATATATATATATATATATAGCAAAACTCTAAAGGGATTTAGAACAATGCTTGACGAATACCCATTGTTGCAGTAACCTTAGATCCAAAAAAGAAAATCAGAGGTATAATAATATTAAAGCAATATATTCCTATTCAAGATATCTACTGTAGACATTACTGGAACGATACATATTGATCCGCAGCTGATGCTGGCACCTGTTATTCAACCATCTGGAGATGACACAGTTTCTCTCCTCTAGTGACGTTTGTTGACTGACACTCAAATAAAGTTAGAAGCGGCTCTGGAGTTGAGGTATCAGACGGAGGAAGCTTTAACCGGAAACGTTTTGGTTCCGGAAGACGAACTGTTACGTAAGTTTGCCCTGTCGCGCGTGTTGGCTGTTAGCTACCAGTCGTTAATTAATGGGGAATGATTAATGGATGTACTACATCGAAATGGTGTGGATTATGACAAGGTATAGGAGGTAACTCTGAGGAATTTGTCAAAGCTAGTTCTGTTATTATTATTATTATTATTATTATTATTATTATTATTATTATTATTATTATTATTATTATTATTATTATTATTATTACCATCTGCTGGTAAAATCTGAACGACAAAGGAGATTCCAAAAGGAATACCTTGTTATTATTATTATTATTATTATTATTATTATTATTATTATTATTATTATTATTATTATTATTATTATTATTATTCAATTTGCAAGAAGTTTTCTTAGTCTTTCTTATGATCGTTTTTTGTCCTGTTACTGCATTTGCCAGTAACTGTCATATATCTATCCTTCTTTCGTACACACAGAGGTAAACACTCGTTGATGGAAATACTTTTAATACGGAAAAAAATATATTAAATCTTGGCAACTTCAGTTTTTTCACAAGAGAGGCCAAGTATTGAAACATGGAGTGTGGTGTCCGTAGACTTTTAATCATCAAGTGTCTGAGGCACGGCAATTATAGAGAAGATTGAAGAAACTTTATACATACTAAAACGTCAGTCACGTTTAACTACTTCTTTTTAAAAGTGGTTCTTCTAACTTTATTATTATTATTATTATTATTATTATTATTATTATTATTATTATTATTATTTCTACTAGAAACACCAAACTAGAGAAATCATTTTACCACGCGATAAACATCTGATTATCATGAAAAGCCAGTCTACCAGAACAGCCAGTCCAAGTTAATCGCAGTCAGAATATAATCTAGTGGTGTCTGACGGAAAATGCCGATTAGAAGAGGATTAGCTTTGACACGAGATATCCCACATCAAATATAATCGTCATCAATTTGTTGCAAGCTGACATAAAGCCTCAGTATTAGTGTATTATAAAAAAATATACTGGAGTGCCAATAAACGATATGTTGGAAGATAAGTCCGTTAAAAACAGATGTTGTAAACTTTCGCAAAACATGATTAATTTCAACTGTCAATATGGAAAACTCAGATGTGCTGAGAATGATGAGAAAAATTACTTTCTCCCAAATGGAACAGGTACCAGTTACTGATGAGTTCGGAAATGAATGTTAAACCCTTAATAACTTTCAGGGAAAATTCCTCCATAAAAGTAATATTTTGCTCTAGAATTTTTGCTTATAATTAGTTCTACAGGTAAATAAAGCAAATCAACTGCATAATGAACCGATAATTGCTGGATTTGATATGAAATTAAGGCTATGAAACCAGGCACTGGGACAATCAGCCAATCAACGCTTAGGACAATGAAAAGAGGGATTTGGGGGTAATTTAGGAATGCCTACAGTGCACCATGTGAAGTGCACTGATGGCACCAACCAGCTACCGGGGAAACATGCTAGAAAAGTAACACCAAATTCCCCAAAACAATTAGCATTATTTTATTTAAAGCACTACATTCATTTCCCTTTAAATGCACTGCAGTATGTGTATCAGGATCTAAATTCTGAGAGAGAATGAAAATGAAATAAAAGAACTCTCACGTGTAAAAATCCTTTTTAACAAATGTATCTAAGTCTAATTCTCATAAGCAATGTAAATTACATAAAAGAATTCTCACGTGTAAAAACCCGTTTCAACAAATGTATCCTATTTTAATTCCAATAAGCAATGAAAACTCAATAACAGATTTATCACATATAAAATCCCCTTTTTAACAAATGCATCAAAGTCTAATCCTCATAGGAAATGTAAATTAAATAAAAGATTTCTCACTTGTAAAAACTGGATTTTAACCAATACATCAGTCTAATTCTCAAAAGGGAATGAAATCCCTTTTTAAAAAATGTATATCTAATTCTGGCAAGCAATGAAGAATGAATAGTAGAATTTCCCATGTGTAAAAACCCCTTTTGAACAAATGTAACTAATTCTCACAAGCAATGAAGAATGAACAGCAGAATTTTCCACGTGTAAAAAAACCCCTTTTGAACAAATGCCACGTCAAGTCAGAAGAAATGGCTTTCCTCTCTCCCGAAATTAAGGGATGCAGCCCCGTCGATCATTCTTCATCTTTTCCATCAACGGGGCTCGAAAGGATTTTAAGGCGTTCCTTCATTTCCTCCCTCGTACGAGAGAAGTTTGAAAGGAATTTATGGCCGATTCTAATTTCCTTTGACGCTGTTTATTAATCCCCGTCGACTCGGGGTGATAATGAATCACTGATGTTATTAACTGGTCTGTTCCAATTTTCCTTCTACTTATTATTTGTTCGTCTTTTTTAATTAAGGGTGAGATTTGATCACTGTTCTTCTTACGTGGTCAACGGTAATTTTCCTTAAACCGATTATTTATGCCTTATATTAATAATGAGATTTCATTACTGTTACTATTAAGCGGTCTGTTCTAATTACCTTTCAAGCATTGTTACTTCATGTCCTTTTGACTGGGGACAATATTTTATCATTACTATTACTGACATACCCTTTTTTATTCTTTTGATCTTATTAATAAAATCAGTTGCCCGAGACACTTCATAATTGGGTAACGACATATTTGTGAAGCCAAATTCATCTAGATGATTATATATATATATATATATATATATATATATATATATATATATATATATATATATATATATATATATATATATATATATATATATATATATATATATATATATATATATATAAAAGGTAAATTTATAGTTAATGTATAGAGGAATACCCGGATATGTCACATTTAATCTTCTGCTCTGAACTCTGAATCTTTAGAGAATACGTAATGAAATAAGGTGATTGCAACTGTGCAAAATGAATTGTCTTTCCCCTATTTTTGAGTTACCGTACATACTATGGTCAGCCACGCTCTCAAACTATGACCACTGACTATTTTAACAGCCAAATGTGACTACCGGTGCCATTGGTAAAATATAAAGTATTGCTGTGAATTAAGATTCAAATGATTTTTCCGTCGTTTCTCTAATTATTGACTCCTGAAAATGCATTACATTTTCCCAATCAAATGTAAGTTATTCACAGCAATAACTATACTAGTTTAACCTTTATTTATGAATATATTATCATAGACGTTTCAAAACATTTAAGGATTTAAGATTACGAAGTATGTCAGTCTGGTTAACCCTTAACAAAAATGAATATTAGTCATTTGAATAATGATTGTGAAATTCTAATGATACAACTGTGCTCTTTTGAAGAATGAATGAAATATAAAGATGGTTTCTTAGGCCTTATTTGGGAAAACAAAATTTTTTAATGAGATTCCAGAAACTCAAAGGCAAATAAAACGGTTGGTCGCTAAAATTTCCTGGCGATGTTTTAGTTCTTCATACATAATCAATATCGTGGAGTGATTTTCGAAAACTGAAAAATATAGAACAAATGTTGCACTCCAAAATCTGAACAGCAGCAATGAAATGCAATCAGGAAACTCATTGACTTTCCCCGATACATTACGCATACAGCAAAGTGATACAGATTAGACAGAGATACTGGGGAATACAGAGTAGGATTTTTGTTTAGTGAACTGGTGTAAATGAAAACAAAACTTATATATAAAGCGTGATACTGTAGATTCACAGTAAAAGAAATGTGAAACGTCATTAGTTATAAAATGGATGATGAAATTTGAAATATGTATAGTAAATAGATTCAGATTTTAAGCGTTGTGTTTTTATGAAAGAGTCAATCAATCCATCATTTCCAGTGGTACCCACGGGGATGCATAGGGCCTCGATGAACTCACGCCACTACATTCTGTCCTGGGCTAACTCCTCAAGATCTCTCCAACACTCGTCTCCTTCTTCCCACGTCATCGTCCTCAACCACGACTCCTTTGGCCTTCTACCAAGGGCAACAACCCATCCTGGTGTACCTCGTACTATTCCCTGTCTTCTATACAAATGGCCTAGCCACTTGCAGCGTCAGAACCTAACGTACTCATCGACCGGTTGCACCCCCGTTACTTCTCGAATTCTGTTATTTGATAGCTTATCCCTCCAATTAATTCCTAATATTCTTCTGAGCTAAGAAGAGTGAAACATTTTAAACATTTTCATCAGCACAAATAAGCTGGAATTAAGGACGTACGCCAGAGATGCATCCATGAAGATAGAGATGATTATGATGATGATGATAATGATGATAAGGGGTTACGGTCAAATCCTCTGCAACCCGGGTAGATTTTCTAATATTAATAATATATTTCCTGCCTATCCCGAGGTTATTAAAAGATTATTAGTAATGAGGTCTGGAGTTCTCAGAACTGCTTCGACATTTCTAGAATGTTTTATTATTTAATGATATGTTTTTAGTACAATAAAACATTCCCATGTTTGTATGAACAGTTAGATTAGGTTGAGCAACGCAAGCAAAAGGGAAATGCGAGAGACATGGAATATCTGAGTGAATAAAAAAATGTTCAAATACCGGGACAGGTGAACTGGATTGTTTTATGAATAATATAATGTTAACTAAATTGGAAACACTATATTCGCATCTGTCTACCACACGAAATAGAGCTTCGAATGAACAATTATTGTAAAATAATTTAAGCTTCGAATGAACAAATATTTTAAAACGCTTCTAATATAATGTCAAAGTGACGTACCGTATCGAATGACACTGAACAGAAGATGCCCTTCCTTCTAACACTTCCAAACTGAATACCCTTTACACCAACCTATCGTTGTCCGCCATTCTTTCCACACGACTGAACCATTTCAAAATACTCGTTTGTAAAGTAGAAATATCGATCTCTGTAGCAAAGATGGCTCACAAGGTCAGTCGGAATCTCAGGAATGGGGGTCACAAATCTATCATCATCTTCCATTCTTTCCACATGACTGAACCATATCATAATACTCGTATTCTTTCCACATGACTGAACCATAATGTCATAATACTCGTATTCTTTCCACACGAATGAACCATATCATAATACTCGTATACTTTCCACATGACTGAACCATATCATAATACTTGTATTCTTTCCACATGACTGAACCATATCATAATACTTGTATTCTTTCCACATGACTGAACCATATCATAATACTCGTATTCTTTCCACATGACTGAACCATATCATAATACTCGTATTCTTTCCACATGACTGAACCATATCATAATACTCGTATTCTTCCCACATGACTGAACCATATCATAATACTCGTATTCATCCCACATGACTGAACCACATCATAATACTCGTATTCTTCCCAAATGACTGAACCATATCATAATACCCGTTTCTAAAGTGGAAATATGAATATCTAAAAAAAAAAAAAGTATAGCACAGAAGGTTAATGGTAATCTCAGGAATAAGGACACTGCACATTTCACAGACGGAAAATAAGAAAAATGACGATTGATATCGCATGAAAATAAACCAAAATGGACGAATCAATTATATCCAGAGTCAACAGAACTTCCGGTCATAATTACGCGAAAAAAACGACGTCACGAACATGATATCCTCGACAGAAACGGCCTAATTACCTCACCTTTCCTTCCAGGTTTCCTCGAATTTCACGACCTAATGACATCATTAACCTCCCATGACATCAGCTGGGACTTCTGGCTGGCTTTAACGTGCGGCCCTGTTGCCAAATTTAATTTCATGATTCTCGTCAGTGTAGTCAAATTATGTTCTTTTGTGGAAATAATAATAACATTTTTTTTCTATCATTCTTTGCGAAAGAAAGTGTTCTTTCTTTCTTCACCGAAGTTTCCGAAGGAAGTTCAAATGGTTATTGATCACGTTTCTGTTTTAGTAGTCCTATTAACGTGGGTAATGTGACAGTAAGGTATAGTTAACTGTCAGCATATAATATTTTTAATGATAATAAATAATCTGTAAATATTCATACGCACGTATACACACATACGTACAAACACACACCCACATATATATACACACACGCACATACACACATACATATATGGGCGTGTGTGTGTGTTTGTGTGTGTGTTTTCAAGTGTGAACACCCCAGTTGTGAATTCTTACGAGCTCACTTTCTTGGGTACGGAATCTGGCAAATAAAGGATAACAATGTTTTCCCCCTTTCCTCTAGAAAACTAGAAAACTGAAACAAAGAGATATTCCATGTCTGGTAAGTAAACATCTCACCAAAGTAAGAAAGCCCTATCCTACATTTCTATTTTAATATCACTTTTATCTTAATGATACTTATTATTTCTGTCTTAATATTTCTTTCTCCTACATTTCCATCCACTCCCCATTTAGTAACCCAATTCTGTCTCCGTAAAGCAACGGCGCGTAAAAGGGACAGAACGATAAAGGCACAGTTTACGAATAAACAAAAGCAAAACAAAAAAATACCGAAATCCGCCATCTGTCCTAAACTAGGTCAGGCATAAAGTCTAAAGCTTTCCCAGAGTAAACCTTTTCCTGCATCTCTTACAAGTGGAAATTATAGGCGACAGTCATGACATTATATGCACGACAGGGCTTGCGTATGCTTCCACGCGAATGTGATACGGTGAAGGAACTCACAGGATTTCCTCCTTGCGTTGTTTTCAGCGTTGGCGGACGTAAATCTTATGATACATATATATATTATATATATAATATATATATTATATATATACATACATATATATATATAAACATATATGTATATATATATATAAATTTATATATATATATATATATATATATATATATATATATATATATATATATATATATATATATATATATTTTCGAACGCAGAGGGACTAGTGTAGTGAATATCATTCTCCACATCGCAACCACTCTGGGATTTTAAAATACACGAAGCAAATTGTTCATCATTCATTAAAGCAAAAACTATTAACCGAATCTTACTTACATTCTTTACTATTGCAAAAAAAAATATATAACTATTTAAGGAAAATTTATATTTTGCCGTTCACGGAACATCACTCATATTACCTGTCTACCTGATGCATCGTGAAATTAAATGAGCCCCTTTGCACTTAAGAGTGGAAATCAATTTATTTTTCACAGATTTCGCCACATTTTTCCTCTGAATAAACGTCGCATATTTTCCTCTATAATTGCCACGATAAAAAAAGGAGTGTGTTAGCCTTGATAAGTATATGTGACAACAGAAAATGGACTGGTAAAAAATATCTTATCGTGTTGCCTTTTATCTTTTATGAACAAGGCCATTATTGTCACGTAAAGTCTCGCCGAGAACTGAAGGACATGCAGCGGAATTTTCCCCTCCTTTTTTCGGGTGAAAATATTCGGTGAACAATTTCCCCCTTCCCTTTGACACTTCGGCCTTCAATATTATGCCCCGGACGCTCCTAACGCACGTATTTCAGAGCCTGGCCAATCGGTTTGTCTTTAGGTTTTTTTTTTTTTAGACTGGAGGCTAGTTTTTGTTCTTATACATCCGACAATTTTAAATCATTTCAATCATTATTCTAAGCAATGCTTTCTATTTTACAAATGGCCCCAATAACTGCAATTATCCTTTAAATATCATCAGTCAGTAATCACAATCTTCAGGTTTTTTAGACTGGAGGCTAGTTTTTGTTCTTATACATCCGACAATTTAAATCAATTCAGTTATTATTCTAAGCAATGCTTTCTATTTTACAAATGGCCCCAATAACTGAAATTATCCTTTAAATATCATCAGTAGTCACAATTTGGTAGAATGGCTGCTGACCATAGTTTGTAAGGTAAATACAGATGCAGGAAAGACTCTGAAGTAATGGTTGTAAAATGTTAAAGGTGAACGAATGAGAAATGTAGTGATATGTAGAAGTGGTAAAAAGGTTAGTGTTGGTGAGACAAAAGCCATTGTGGGCTGAGATGGTCTGTTCATGCAGAAAGAATGGAGAACGAAAGGATAATGTGAAGAAAATATAAGGAAGTGTAAGTTTGTGTGCTTGTGTATTACCAAATTTTATTACAATTGCTCTCAAGATGTATTCCTCGATTCATGTAATAATATAATTCTATATTAAGGATCATTATCCTTACAGTGACTTATACTCTGTCTGTCTGTCTGTCTGTCTGTCTGTCTGTCTCTTATGCACGTGTATGAATGTGTGTATGTTTTGTGTGTCTATTATCAATTTATATTACAGCTACTCACGTGTGTAATAACACAATTCTACATGAATGACCATTATCTTTACACTGAATTATACTTTCAAGAATTCTAAAGCTCAAAATCTAAGCATTTCTCTCTCTCTCTCTCTCTCTCTCTCTCTCTGTGGTTCAGAAAATATAATAACAGAGAAAACCCGGATTAAAGCTCGCGTCCCGTTACAAGAAAAAACGTAATAGTGAATAACAGGAGAGAGTGAGAGAGAGAGAAAGAGGGGAAGGCCAGCAAGAACGAAAGGGGAGAGACGGACAAAAGCTATTATAGAGAACAGAAAAGCCTCGATGGAAAGGAAAATGCTGAGCAGGATTTCAAAGAAATGCCCTGGCTTGAAGCTGAAGTGCAGGCATTCTCTTCTGACGTGGTCAGAATCCCTCTGAGAGAGGAGAGAGAGAGAGAGAGAGAGAGAGAGAGAAGGTTATAAAAAACCATGAGCAGGGGTTACGAAGAAAGGAAAGTGTACAAGAATAATGTAACTTGCTTTCTTTGGCCCAACTCGTAAGAAGAAGGAAGTCAAGTGTATAATGAAAGTCTTTGTGGCCACAGGAAAAAAGTTCTTGGGTTCATTTACCGTATGCTCAGGCGTTCCTGTGTCTGTTCGTGCATAATTATCAGATCTTGTACACATGCAAACATATACACATACATGCCAACACACATGAACGTGTGTGTATATATATATAATATATATATATATAAATATATATATATATATATATATATATAATATATATATATATATATATATATATATAAATATATATATATATATATATATATATAAATATATATATATATATATATATATAAATATATATATATATATATATATATATAAATATATATATATATATATATATATATCTATATATATATATTTTCATTAGGGTCTCTGTCTCTTTGGAAAGAATAACACAGGAAGTTAGAACTTTAGGTTTTCAGCAAATCCTTTCAGGATGCAGTCCGAGCCCCATGACCTTCACCATACAAGCTGCAACCCTCCAAAGTCAATTAACTAAGTACATAATTTACAGCTTAAGTCAAAATACATACAATAAGATTTACTGAAAGGTCTTTAAAGGACTCTACCACACATGATATCAAACCTTTGTCTTTTCCCTTAGTGAGACGAGTATCTTGACCACAGGAACCCCAGTGACTAATGTGTGTGTGTGTGTGTGAGTGTTTTGGGGGGTAGGGGGTATGTTGTGATAGCGTGCATAGTTCCATCTTTTAAATGATAAAGACCAAACAGCACTGACAAGCAATACTGGCCGAGATTTGCAAATAATACAAAAAAATGGAACAAATTTGATCAACTTGGATTTTCATCCTTTCAAAGACGAAAAGAGTTTTCAACAGAAATATAAATGTTGAAAAAAAAAGAGAGACGTAGGAAATTGTTTTCAGTAAAGGAAAGTCACTTGCAAATAACAATACTATTGATATAGATGTTGCTGTAGATATAGAAGTAGAAAAAGAATTAGATAATGTCACGTATTATCTCAGTTTCTCTGAGTGATAAATTCTATTAAATATCCAATTTTATCATCTGAATTGTTTTAGTAATCAAGCTACGTATCATTCACGTTCAAAGTGTCTTAAAACCACAGTAAGCAAACGTCGCAAATGTTCTACCCACTTACCACAATTTTCACCATTAACTCCAAATATCGCAAGTTAATGAAATCACCTCAGAATCAGTGGAGAAAAAAATCCCACATAGAAAACGAGCAGCGGAGGAAAACTCCAAACAGAAAACGGAAACGAAAAGTGTAAGACGATATGACGGAAGACTCGGATGTTCGCTCCCAGGAGATCATTCCATTGCTTTGCGGGGCATTTAATGAGTCCCACGGATCTGCTAATTGCAGCGCTGCTTAAGGAGGATCGTGTAAAGAGTGATTTATCTTTCTCGGGTCATCATAACTCAAATACTCGGCGGAAACAGTGACATTATCCCTTTGGTGATAAATGAAGGTATTGGAGAAGACGTCGTCGGTTTTAAAATGAGTGAGGGAACGGATTCTTGGGATCTTGATAATTCTCCTGGTATGAAAAACGGAGGAAAGAATTTTTAAATGTTTTTTCGGGATTAAATAATGCCTGAAGAGTAATTTAACGCAACATTGGCACAACAGGGCACAGAATTTGATATGCTTTCTATTTCTGATATCAATAGGATGCCTGGGAAAGGAGGACTCCTGTAACAGGAAAGACAAGAAGGATTGCCTCAGGAACTCGCTAGGATCAGAATAGGCCAAATTAGGGTTAAAATCAATAGTGAAATCTCACAAAGATAGAAAACGACCTCCATGGCTTCAACTTCATACAGGAGAGTAAAGGAAGTGGGTGTAATTGATTTATATCAGTTTTCTCAAAATATATAAATATAATTAATTAATTAATTAATTAATTAATTAATCAATTAATAGATAAACGACTAACAAGAAAGCAATTCGAAAATTTTACATACAAACAGACAGACAGGCCCCATATATATACATATATATATATATATATATACATACATACATATATATATATATATATATATAAACATATGCAAATCACAGAAGACTAACACTGTCAAAGAGGCATCTCCCAGTAATTTTATTTATGGCATACGAATACTACATGCGACCTTTATACGTCATTCTTTTGAGCAGAAAATGTATGTCGATCACGAGAGTTCGTAATAGAAAATTCATTTGACGTTTGACAAAACTAAATATTTGAAAGGTTACATTTGGGGTGCAAAAGGACTCTTGCCTAAGGTTGAAATATTCATCAAACCCTGTGGAGGACCAGCGAGAGATGTATTTTCATTTCTCGTAAAGCAAAAATACTAAAAATATTGTATTTCTAATTTTATGTTTGAGAGGGGGGGTTATTTTTTTAAAGAAAAATTATTCAAAATATTTTTACTTCTATTTTTATGTCTCTAACGAACATAGTCCCAAGTGCTAGAATGGGCCTCGAGGTAAAAAAAAAAATGAAATAGATTCATATAACTCTCATCATTGTCAGTTTTAAATAAAAAAAAACGATTGATATGAAAAATAGTATTGTATGAAAGCTGCTTAAGGCAGGCAGTGGGTAGGAACATACATAGCACTGACATCCGATCAAGATATTTTTTATTGATTCCTTTTTTTTTTTTGGTCGTAGCGTTGTAAGTCCTGCTGTGTGCTGGACACTCATATGCATCTTTGATGAGAGTTCAAACCGGCTGTACGCTGAAACGTATTCTCTTATTTAACTGACTGTCACAACACCATTCCCATGTAAAACGTGCAAATTGATCTACAATGCCGTTTGTACTGGTATGAAAGAGCCTTTTCATGGCGGTACATTTGACGTTGAGGGGGAGTACGCACATATCTGGCAACAGTGACTTTTGAGAAAAGATAAAATCTGCGTTGGCTCAGTGTTGCGTGGTTGTAACTCCAAGTACCTGGTGTGCAAGTTCGAACCCCTTGAATTCTTGTAACATATTCTCTCATTGAATTTTGCCACGTTAAACAAAGACTTATAATTATATGCATATATATATACATATACATACATGTATATTATATATATACACACATACATATGTATATATATACGCACCTATATATATATATATATATATATATCTGTGTGTATGTGGAGAGTGTGAGAGAGCGTGCGTGTGTGTATGTGAGTGTCTGCAAGTGTATGTCTGTGTGGCAGCTTAGAAAACATTAACATGATTTTGCAATAGAATGATTTACCCGGGCAGAAAATAAGGTAACCGAAATGGTGATGATGAGGTCACATAGAGGAATACCGTCTAAAATAGCAAGTTAAACCAAACACAGTATTATTCTGTCCAAACTGAAGGATTTTGGGTGCTTATTACAACAAAATAATATATTACATCTCTGTAAACAAATTACGATCCTGCTTTCCTACCTAATCGTAGCATGAAATACGCCTCTCTCTCTCTCTCTCTCTCTCTCTCTCTCTCTTTTAGTCAGTACGTGACTCCGTTATACAGAACTTCATTAAACAGTCCAAAAGAGGGAAGGGTCCCGGGCGTTCGCTGGGACTTAATGCCCTGTTTTCTGTAGCTACAGCCCTCTTCATGCATATTCTAAAAGGTAATAGATAGATAGAAGCTAAATACATAGATAGATAGACAGACAGACGTGGTCTTTGCTGTTTATATGTTTTATAGATGGAATAAAATTCCGTATGCTTTTTAAATGTATTGGGTTACTCTCCAAATTATTCATTATTTTACTGCAGGTTTTATTACATTTTTTGTCCGAAAACCGATTTTTTAAAATTTATTTACTGTAGATCTAGACCTTTCCACTTAGATTTTTGGGAACATAAAAAAAAAAAACATAGGAAACCAGCTGTGTGTATTTCATTACTGAAACCGGAAAACACTTTGTATATTTACATTTCTGGCAGGTAACTAAAACAGATCTGTTTTTCTCTCTGTAGAAGTTCTTCAGCAGTTCATATTTTCCTTAAACGATTTGCTTTGGAATAGGATGTGTAATTTCAAAATGTTAGAACGCATCAATTAATTAATGAAATATTCGTAACTCCATTAAATCTGAAGTAAAATCAATGAAGCTTAATTTCTTTACCAGCTTGCTGCTGATCCATCATGCAATTTATTTCTCTGTCTGAATGATTTTTCTCTACTTTTCTACAGATTAATTAATGGTAAAATTCAAATTATATAGTTAGTGTACCACAATACTTCATTTCTTGCAGTAGGATATTCCTTTATTATTATAACCCATCTGCACGTCCTGATTACGTAACATTACTATATATCAGCTCCTAACACGCACACACACACACCACACAAACACGCACACACTTTAATTACTTAAAGATAAATTCGAATAATGTATTTACTCTACCACAATGCTTCATTTCCTGCACTAAGATATTCCTTTATTATTATCAACCATCTGCGCCTCCTGATCACCTAATATTATATACTATATATCCGTTCCTAACACACACATACACAAACACACGCACACATACACGCTTTTTTATAGACAAATAAAAAGACCTCCTTATTTCCATGTCCCCTAATGACTCAGACCCGTAGCCAGCCAGTCTAACCAGAATGGATAACCCTTATTCCACATATTACCAGGAATTTCTTTCCCCCCATTTTCCCCGTAATTTATCGTCACCTTTTCTCCAAACAGAACCAGAATACACATTATACATGCGACACTTTTCTCGGAATGAGGCTCTCCATACATAGCACGTTGTTTCTGGAGTATCCCGGCTCCATTACAATACATATTCGATTCTCCTCCTTATTCATAAGACCCCTGCGTTTCGCGGTTCGTATATGCTCGTATACTTTACCCAGAGAAATATAGAGAAACACACTTCTTTGATATTTTAGTTTCTAAGCTCATTTTCGAGTGCTTCTTCCCACACCCCTCCCTCTTTTATTATTTTTACAGCTCATTCTTCTCTGTATTTCGTATCTGTTTGCACACACACGTAAACTCCTTCTACGTCTGCATAATGTTTGCTGAAGGTTTCTCTGAAGGAGCTAACCAGTTGATACTAAGTAAACACTGCCCTCCCCTCGCTTCTGCCATTTTTTATAACCATACAACAGACCAGCCCAAGAAAAAGGAATGAACAATGTCTTTTTTTTTTCCGTTAATACTTTCTCCTTATTACGATACACTATCTGATTCTCTGTCTTTATATAATATATATATATATATATATATATACATACATACGTATATATATATATATTATATATGTATGTATGTATATATATATATATATATATATATACGGGTATAATTGGCCTTTCATCCATTCGTTTCTATGGATCAATATTGCTATTGTATTTTAAGTGCGTATCATTGTGATGAGGATTCTCATCCCTTCCTTTAGTATTAAACAACTTCTGGTCTGGTCAGAACTTGGATGGGTAATCAGCAAGAAAAGGTAAACGTCGCTGGCACGGAAGTAGTTTGCGAGCATCCACTGATGCAATGTGGGCTAGCAGAGTCACCCCATAAAACCATGCAAATAAGCATGAAAATTAACACCTTTTACTGCTATCCCCCCTATAAGAGAAAGGTGGTTTCATAGATCAGCATATGCTCATAAGTAGGGCATCAGCCACCCATGCACAAACTGCACAAAACACTTCTGAATCATGCGCACTTATTAAAACGCCTATCTCCCAACCTCTCCACATGACCAAATCACCTTAGAACGCTCTCATCAATAATTGTCAATCACGTTCACGACACCTATTCACTTCACACCCTGTCAATCATTCCTACACAACTTATCCTATGCAAAAAAATCATCTGAATATTATCAAACTTCTCTCTACCTTTCATCCACTTTCAACATCCAGACATTATCAAACTTCTCTCTACCTTTCATCCACTTTCAACATCCAAACTTTATCAAACTTCTCTCTGTCTTTCACCCACATTCAACATCCAAACATTATCAAGCTTCTCTCTGTCTTTCACCCACATTCAACATCCAAACATTATCAAGCTTCTCTCTAGCTTTCATCCACATTCAACATCCAAACATTATCAAACTTCTCTCTGTCTTTCATCCACATTCAACATCCAAACAGATATCCTGCTTTGTAAGATTTCTGTAATTCGTGTGTAAGCATAACGTCTAATGAAATTAGGCGAACGAGTTTCGACCAACAAAAGAAGTAACGTCCCTTGCCGGGAAAAAAAGAGGGGTGATTACGGAACATAGCCAAATCCCCAGAGTCTCATTGAGACTAAACCTGGTGTCTGGGATGAAGATGTAAGTTGGGACACAACTTTACTCTGGAATTGTATTCTCCTCCTCCTCCTCCTCCTCCTCCTCTTCCTCCTCCTCCTCCTCCTCCTCCTCCTCCTCCTCCTCTTCCTCTCCTCCTCCTCCTCCTCCTCCCCCCTCCTCCTCCTCC
>JANJGK010005636.1:0-7500 GCA_039081455.1 Macrobrachium rosenbergii | reverse complement strand
ATGAAATACGAAAATGAAAGGAATTTGACGGAGGGAGAGAAGTTGATGAAAATATTAAATTTCTTCTCTTTGCCAGACTCGGTGGGTGGGTGGGGCCTTAGTTGTTCAGGTGAATTTGTGCAAATGCTCTTATGTACATTCTTGTATGATGCAAGTGTGCAATTACTGGACACGTACAGAATTTTCTGTCATTTACCACATGTATGTATGTGTGTGTGTGTATATATATATATATATATATATATATATACATATATATACATAATCCACAAATACCCTTTAAACAAACATTGAATACAGTTTACAATGGGAATAACTTAAACCTAATGGAAATACTCGTATGATAAGTGCATCTACTAAGCTATATAAAGGGTTAAATACACTATTGTATCAAACCCAAAAGTAGTAGTTTCGAATTCTTGGGTGGCGGATACATCATAAACAGGAATATAGAATTACGGCACAAGGCCAAGCGCTGAGACCTGTGTGGTCATTCAAGGGGACCTCGCAGTCCCACTATTGATTAATTGTTAGGAGACGGTTAAGGAAAGTCAGATGGAAGAAAGAGAATATGAACGGAGGTACAGTAAAACGAACGAAAGGGGTTGCAGCTAGGGGCCGAAGGGACGCTGCAAAGAGCCTTAAGTAATGCCTACAGTGCACCGCATGAGGCGCACTGACGGCACTAACCCCCTACGGTGGAATACCATGTATAATTCCCTTTGAATTTTAGTTATTCCCAAGACAGAGTGACTTCAGTACTAAAGGTATTTGAGGCTCAATCTTTGATATCATAAAATGAATTGCGTGTGAATTAGGGGAACAAAGCTTTTAAAAAGTGAGCAAGGTCTTCGTGTGTTTTTGTAATAATTTTTTTTATTATTGTTCAACTACACTTACACAGTAAAAGGGTCTCTTAAGGTAAGCTGCTATCAATTTCTTTCTCACCTTTGCAAATTCTCGAGTTTAACTTTTTTGTTTTTTGCGTAAATGCGTAAGATGGTTTATGTATGTATGTATGTATGTATGTATGTATGTATGTATGTATGTATGTATGTATGTATGTATGTATGTATGTATGTATGCTCACATATATATAAATATATATATATACATATATATATTTATATATACATATATATATTACAAAATCCCGAATTTAAGTTTTTTTCTGCGTAAGTGCGTGAGATGGTGGGTGTATGTATGTATGTGCGTGTGTATGCATGTATGTATATATATACACATATATTTATAAATATATATATATATATATATATATATATATATATATAAATAAATGAAATAACTTTACATTTACCTGCCCTGTAAAGGACGCAGCAATTTTTCAAGTACTCTTTACGCAGATGAATTTTGCAAGAGCTGAAAAGCGCGAAAAAAATGTCCGTAGGAATTTAGATTAAAGGTTACCTTTAAAGAAACGAAGCCGTGAATTCAAAACCTGAAATAAAAAGGGATTTGTTCCTGTCACACTATTTTCAGAAATATCTTTCCATATTTTTAAAGCAACTAAAGTTATTATACTTCTTAAGAAAGTTTTCTTGAAAATTATTAGATATTTTACTTTAGCGATGACGTCACGATGACCACCTTACACAAATATGCCACGCCCAACTGCTCTAGGATGGTTTGGACCTACGCCTGTGGTCCACGCCAGTCCCTTCATTCAGTTCATCATCCAATTACTATAACTGACGAGTCGCTATTTACACTGATTCGAGCTGTCATAAAGTTGGAAAAATCTACACTAATCAGCCACCCAGTCTTTGATCTAGTTATGTAAGCCTGAGCTACCTTATGATCATACCATTCTGAAATAAGACGAAACGACCATAGTTTGATATATATATATATATATATACACACACACACACACACACATATATATATATATATATATACATAAATATAAAATATATACACACACACACACACGGTTCAGAGATTGGTTCCTTCCTATACACCGCGAATACATGCAATTCCAATCTTGTTTTTTGTATCGTAACTTACAAACTTTCAAACTTCAGGACGTAAGAGTTATTGTTCCTCCTTCGGTTTAGAACATTTTAATTGAGAAAACAGACTTTATAACTGTGGGGTTTAAACTGAGCGAAATTCGAAACGTGTAGAACTGAAGTTCTGCTTTTATGAGTATGCAGTGTAAAAGAGACACATTTTTGACAGAACTGTTATTCTGAAGGTATCCAGATATTTCCTTTTATCAGTTTAGTTTTCATGTGTATGGAGCGGCCAGAACCGCTATATCAAATAGCTAGAGACGCGTAAAAAAATTTTACTGTTTAAAAATATAAGCATCTGGTTCTTTCTTTGAGGCTCAAAATACTACAGAAACGAGTATAAAATGCCCCGAAGTTTCTTCGGCGCAATCGAGTTTTCTGTAGAGCCGCTACAGCGTATAATCAAGGCCACCGAAAATAGATCGATCTTTCGGTGGTCTCGCTATAATGCTGTATGAGCCGCGGCCCATGAAACATTAACCACGGCCCGGTGGTGGCCAATCCTATATCGTTGCCAGAAGCACGATTATGGCTAGCTTTAACCTTAAATAAAGTAAAAGCTACTGAGGCTAGAGGGCTGCAATTTGGTATGTTTGATGATTGGAGGGTGGATGATCAGCATACCAATTTGCAGCCCTCTAGCCTCAGTAGTTTTTAAGATCTGAAGGCGGGCAGAAAAAAAGTGCGGACGGACAGACAAAGCCGGCACAATAGTTTTCTTTTACAGAAAACTAAAACTAAAGACTAAAACTTTAGTTCATTAAATTTTATATTACATGGCGAGAGTTCCCCACAACATGAGTCGGATAAGACAAAAAGATTACCACCCCACCCCCGAGCCAAAATAATACTTTTAATTCCCCAGATTTCACATTATAAGATTTAAACCCCATAATCTAGAGATTATCTTATTCATTAAATCAAAATATTTATTTACATAATGTTTAAGCTCCCAGATTTCATAAGTACCAGATTTATATCCTATATTTTAGAGAATATCGCATTCCTTTCGTTAAAACTTAGTTTCATATAATTATTTTTAGATCATAATTCGCGATCTTTAAATACTATGTTTTAGAATACGTCTTATACACTGAAATAGAAGGGCTTTATATATAATGTTTCATATCCCAGAATTCATGACAATTATATCTAAAATCTATATTTTAGAGAACATACTTACTCATCTAGAAACAAATTCTATAATGTTTACGATTTCGTAAACATTATAGAATTATAATGATAGAATTCTGCTTTGTACCAACACAGAATATACGCGCCCGAATGGAATTCCTTCGACCGTAACATTTCATGACCAGTCTTGTCTTATATTTTTTTTTCCGGGGGATAATCCGTATTCCAGGCTTTCTAATCCTTATGAGAAATCGATCAAGAAGCGACTTTTCGTCGCTCGAATTCCCTCCTGCTCTTTTCACGAGATGGAACGAGATTCTCTGCCCTTTCCGGGCCAGATGTATCTCAGAGGACGACGAAAATGAGCAAAAAACTCCGATTTAGTTCAGTCTTAAAAACGCGCGAGACACTCATACACACATACACACACAACACAACGCACGAGAGAGAGAGAGAGAGAGAGAGAGAGAGAGAGAGAATGATTAAAAGTTACCTGGCATCGTGATAAGAGTCTTTCATATATATGTATATATATATATATATATATACACGTGTATATATATATATATATATATACATACATACATACATACATATATATATACATACATACATACATGCATACATACATACATACATATACATATATATATATATATATATATATAACTACATCCTTACTTTATTCCTATTTTATCCTATTATGTCAAGCATTATACATACCAGCTATTATGAAGCGCGTCGTTAAAACTTCCCTGTTACGTAAAGGCATCACTCTAAATCTCAAACAATTTCCAGAGCAAAGAAATGAGTGAAATAAAAAGATCAATTTACATAGCTAATATTCTCTGGCAGCTTTTGTCATAAAATCGTATAAAAATTAATGTGCTTTTTCGACATGTAGTTCTCCATAATCAGACGATGAAGAATTTAAATATTTAAACTTTATCTTTTCTCATATAAAATTTAATTTCACTTTCCAGATTAAAATGAGAAGATTCAGAGGGCTGACTGACAACATAGGAGATTTTTTTTTTTATAATCTAAAATTATTAGATGTTTCTTTTTCATTTTATATAATGATTTAAACGATTTCTTTTTAGTTTTCTACAAGGATTTAGCAGATTTCTTTTCAGATTTCTACCATGAATTAAAAGATTTATTTTTACATTTTCTTCAAAGATTCAGAATATTTCTTTACATGTTCTACAATGATCTAAAAGATTTTTTAATTATCTATAATGACTTGAAAGATTTCTTTTTAATTTTCTACAATGATTTAAAAGATTTATTTTTAATTTTCTACAATGACTTGACAGATTTCTTTTATTCATTTTCTAAAATGATTAAATGAAATTCCTTTTAATGTTCTACAATGATTTAAAAAATTTCACTTTCAACAATGATTTAAAAGATTTCGTTTTTTTATTTACAATGCTTTACGAATTTCTTTTTTAACTTTCTGCAATGATTTGAAAAGATTTAATTTTTGATCTACAATGCTTACAAAAGTTCTTGTTTAATTTTCTACAATGACTGAAAAGATTTCATTTGTAATTTGCAGTGCTTTAAAAACTTCTTTTACTTTCTACAATGATTGAAAAGTCACCTTACCATGACGCACATATCCTGAAGGACCTTTTCTTTCTTGTGTGTGTATGTGCGTGTATGTGTATATGTGTTTCTGTGTGTGTGTATGTGTGTTTGTGTCGTAACATTTCATGACTCCTATCCTTTGCGAAGATAATCCGTCTTTTCCTCCCAAATCCTTATGAGATTTTTCCGCAGGAAGATGAGAAAACATCCAATTCCTATCCAATAACGATTTCGTTATGAAACGTCAAGAAAATATAAAACAAATCCTAATTAGTTCCTCAACTCTGAGAGAGAGAGAGAGAGAGAGAGAGAGAGGTTCGCGAAAACATTATTTCTTGGTTATCTTTTTATTCTTATAACTATTGCATTTCAAAACCTGATTGATGCTTGTGTACCAGAGAGAGAGAGAGAGAGAGAGAGAGAGAGAGATTCACGAAAACATTAAGATTTATTCCTGCTTGTCGGTTACTTATGACTATTGCATTTCAAGACCTGATTGATGCTTGTATAACAGAGAGAGAGAGAGAGAGAGAGAGAGGGAGAGAGAGAGAGAGAGAGAGATTCACGAAAACATTAAGATTTATTCCTGCTTATTTTTTACTCTTATAACTATTGCATTTCAAGACGTGACTGATACTTGTATACCAGAGAGAGAGAGAGAGAGAGAGAGAGAGAGAGTCACAAAAACATTATGATTTATTCTTGGTTGTCTTTTACTTATAACTATTGCATCTCATGACCTGGCTCATGCTTGTATAGGAATTTTTCTTATCAGCAGTGGATTCATTTTAAATTCAAGTTACAATCAGTGGACTATTAAGTCACAGATTTCTATTCCTCTTTGTTGGGGAGGGGAGGGAGTCTCCCACGCCAGGATTCGAACCTGTCCAAGAAAGGAGAGAGTTTCGCAATTCTATACCGAGATATATATATATATATATATATATATATTTGAACTGCTACTCAATCTAACCACAATCGAATAGGCATTCCTCATTTACCTCACAAACTGAGATTCATGAGGATGGCGTCAAAGAATACCTAAATGACAGTCACTGCCACTATCGTCCTTTGACTAATGAGGATTACCTAGTGCAGGCCATCCCGTTTAGCTGCTACCCACAATATTTAACGAACAAGTAGACACAAAGATCATTAATAAGTAAAAAGGCCACGATAATGTATGTGAGCTTTTGTATTTTTCCAAAATACAAAAAAAGAATTTTAAAAAAGCTGCGGTCAATCTTCAAACAGCACTAGTCGAGACTATTTTGGCATATTCCCGAAAATACTTTTGATAATATTTTGATCTAAGGATTGATTTCTGTCTATGGTGCATCACTATGATGTGACCGGGAGCGATTGTGTTTTTCCAAAATACAAAAAAAAGGTGTTAAAAAAAAGGGAGCTTAAAACTTTTTGCATAACGGTCCTCTAGCTAAAGAGGACCGTTGTGCAAACGGTCGAAGGTTCACCCCCCACTTTTTTTTACCCTTTTTTGTATTTTGGAAAAATACAATTCCCATATACATTATTGTGGCTTCTTACCTATTATTTCCGGTCACATTATAGTGATGCACCATAGACAAAAATCAATCCTCAGATCAAAACATTATCAAAAGTATTTTCGGGAATATGCCAACGCAGTCTAGACTAGTGCTGTTTGAAGACCGAACGCTGGTTATTCACTTCGTGAGCTGAACGTCCGCTTGCTTTACGAGGTCACGGTTATATATAGCAACCAGACAAGAAAGGTTCTCATGACACTGAATAAAACTTGCCGTTTTTGCAGCCTGGGCTCACACAATTATGCAGTGTCAATATTGGCCAGATATGAAGAGTATATGTTTTTTTCAGTTTTTTTAGGATCCGTGAATAATAATTTCTCTCTCGCGCTAAATTTCAGGAAATTTTATACCCTGGAATAATGTGAGTGCAGGTTAATCTGGAATGTTATTAAAAACGCTTATTGCATCGCAAGGTGAGTTTTATCCTATGGTCCCTTTCATTCCATCTGAATTAACATTACCAGAAAAGCATCAGGTATTTTTACCAGATATTTTTAATGGCCTACAACCACTCGCTTGCCGGGGAGCATGTGATCAAAAGCCGAGCTAAAATTGAAAATGGTCTCATGGGTTCTAAAAGCAGTATGCGTAGTGAATGTGAAGTCTAAATTAACTCTTTCAGCTTGTGTTTAAATATATCTTCAAATAGAAACAAGTGCAAGTATCCAGTTTTAAATGCCTTCTTGATGTGCCTCGTAAGATATACTCAAGAGGGGATAGGAGGTTGTTCTTACAAAATCAGAAGGTAATATATATAATAAAATTATATGATATAAATACTGAATGAACTCAGGCGCTAAGATATATATATATATATATATATATATAATATATAATATATAATATATATATATATATATATATATTACATAAATACATACACACACACACACACACATATATATATATATATATATGCATATATATATATATATATATATATGCATATATATATATATATATATATAAAACCTTCCCCTAAGATTCTCAATCCAGGAATAACGCATTTTAAGGGTTCTCAAAATACAAGGTAGACAGGAATAACATTCGTTCATTTTAAATAAATTATGTCGAGACTTCCGAAGTACACCATAAAACTCTACTCTCTCATTTTATGGTCTTTTCATCCCCAATGAGATGCAGGGAGAGTCGTGGATATATCTGTC
>JANJGK010005635.1:0-44219 GCA_039081455.1 Macrobrachium rosenbergii | reverse complement strand
TGTACAAAAGCAGTTGACAAAATATTGACAGATTTGGAGCCCTATCTGGGGCACAAGTAAATAGCAGCATGTTTTCTCTTTGGGATGCAATTTACAGCGAAAGATCTGTCTTGCGAGATTCCAGGAAAATTTTTCCTTCGTTCTGCAACATGGACTTTGCACGCTTCCTTTTTGATTTAGTAGGATATTCCAGCTAAGTTATTGGAGCTATAGATCTTCCGCAACGCTTACTCTTCAGAGAGAGAGAAAAAGATAATTTACGGTTAAATAAATACCATTTGGTTTTGGTTTCTTTCTTCGTTTTGCTGGAGCCACAAAACCCCTCAGGAGAATTTCAGTTCCCTTTCAGAAGAGCTACGCCAGAGCACGCACATGTCATTGCTAAAATTCAATGTATTTCACTGTACATGTTTAATAATTGTGTTCTTGATGAAAACAAACTAATTTCAGTCTTTGGGAAAGAAACGATGATAATTTAACTCAAACATAATTTTCGCGTTTTGTTGTATATTCAAATTAGGTACAAATGAAACGCCTGTAGTAATATGAAGCCAATTAGCATTTGAAAGCGTCTGTGAGGCCTGAAATTGAATTTCACATCGGAGCACAATGGCTTCTTTGGAATTATAACACGATTCCGGCGTAAATTACCTTTTCATAATGCCCTTTCATTGTTATCTAAAAGAGAAGCTAATGCACCTGCCTCATGCTGATAAAAGGGTTTGTGGTAAAATTTCGTTTCCAGACCTTTACAGTAATCATTCTTCGTCTGTAAGTCCTTGGATATATTAAGCACCTTTTGCCACTCTTACTTATTCATTCAAAGGCTGATGATTATGGAAGACTTTCGTGCATTGTGTGTCAGTAGCTGTTTTATGCCTCTCAGTCTAATTATTTCTGTCCTTGTTTATGCCGGCACGTTCCTCCACCTTCAGGATGTCTCTAGTAGATCGGAGGGAATTGCCGACTGCTTCCTCATGTTCGCTGGCGATATATATGCTTGTGCAAGGTAAGTTTTCATGATCTGAAAGTCATCCTATCTTGTGATATTTTTAACTCACGCTATTATGGGTCACTACATGTACATAATTGTGTCCATCTATCTATCCTTTTATATATAATATCTAAATATATACATACATATATTAAGGATCCTAGTTTTCTCCAAAAACAGTTTATTAAACAGTTATCATCCAACTCTTTCAACACAGAGCAAAATTGTTTTTATTTGTGGAAACCACTTTATATAAATATATTATAGTGAGATAAAGAATATATGTACCATTCAGTGCATTTCTTTATCCCTCTATAATGTAGTTATATACAGCGGTTTCGAAAAATATAAATAATTTTACTCTGTGCCGAAATAGTAGAACAGTGATTGTTTAATATTTTTTTTTAAATATTAGAATTCTTTAAACATATATTCGACAAAAGGTGTCAGTAGACGAGATAAAGGATTAACATATAGGAAAGCCCCATGCTATATCAAGCACGATTTTGAATTTCAATCCAACATGTTTCTTTTTGACCAAAGGTTTGGTCTCTTGTTTCATGTAAATGACGGCTCTTTCATCTCGCGAATTTATTCATACTTGAAAAAGAATTCGGAGTAGTTTTAATGGAAACAAGTAAAAAATGCGCCGAAGTTTCTTCGGCGCAATCGAGTTCTCTGCACAGCCGCTACAGCGTATGATCAAGGCCACAGAAAATAGATCTATCTCTTGGTGGTTTCGGTTTAATGCTGTATGAACTGCAGCCCATGAAAGCTTAACCACGGCCCGGTGGTGGCCTATCCTATATTGTTGCCAGAAGCACGATTATGACTAACTGTAACCTTAAATGAAATAAAAACTGCTGAGGCTAGAGGGCTGCAATTTGGTATGTTTGATGACTGGAGGGTGGGTGATCAACATACGAACTTGCAGCCCTCTAGCCTAAGTAGTTTTTAAGATATGAGGGCGGACAGAAAAAGTGCGGACGGACAGGCAAAGCCGTCACAATAGTTTTCTTTTATCGAAAACTCACAAATATAGCATTCTTATTTTGTGTTAAAGAAGACATTATGTGAACTTTCTCATTTATCCCTACTACTAATTCATTTCTTTCTTAACATTCATTACGATTTCTTAATCACTGCCATGTAGCCAAATTTGTTTTTACTCGGCAACTAATGGTAGATGTAACTGTAGGTGATTTCACATGTAAGGTAATAAAGTAAGTTTACTTTACGTAGACGTCTACAGGTTTTACAGATAATTTCCAAATGTAGTGGTTTTATTTTTTTTTTACAAATACACTTTAATTTAACAATTATTGTTAAAAAAATTTCGCCAGTTTCCCCTACGTTATATAGAATATCAACCCTGGTATGAGAGAAGTGAATTTAGTTATTATATATTATTATTGTTTATGTGTATGTATAAAGTCTCTCTCTCTCTACTCATTTAGCTATTGGATGTAAAGTTATCAAAGTTTTGTAAGATGTAATGATTATGTAGGTTACTCGTAATTAAAAATAATAAACTTCATATATAAACAGATATATATACATATATATATATATATATATATATATATATATATATATATATATATATATATATATATATATATATATATATATACACACACACACACACACATACATACAGAAGAGAGAGAGAGAGAGAGAGAGAGAGAGAGAGAGAGAGAGAGAGAGAGAGAGAGAGAGAGAGAGAGTATGAGTTTATTGCTTAAAATGAGCGGCTTCAAGTGCAGTTCGAGATGTTTGAAATTTCTTCGAAAAATATTGTAGTACGTATGAAAATGTTTGGGTTTTACCCGTTTTTACCAGAAAATCATGAAATTTGTCCGTATATATTTGGTTAATTTTTTTGTTTTTTGTTTGAGTCTTGGAAAACGATCTTTGAGGAAGAACTTTTTTTGACGGAGCTTCTGTTCCAAGTAAGAATACTTGGAGCGGATCGGTTTTGAGTAGATATGATAACAGAAACAATTATATTTGCAAGAGTCGTGCTTATCAGTTTGCGATTATATGTTAACGAATTCATAACAAGGGATTTCGAAAAGATAAGTGAACAGGCAAACACGCAGACAAACAGAGGAGCAAGAAGAGAAGACACACTGGCTGATCAAAATTATCTGCCAGTTGTACCAATTTCCATGGTGGTCGTCTGGTTCCTCTTCGTCTCTGATAATATTTTTGTTCTCTATTATCGTATTTGCCTTCTCTCTCTCCTCTCTCTCTCTCTCTCTCTCTCTCTCTCTCTCTCTCTCTCTCTCTCTCTCTCTCTCTCTCTCTCTCTCCTTTATGTTTTGACGTAGGTTTCCTTATATAACAGTTCAATCTTTTTCGTGCTGTCTGTATTCAGTCATCAATCCAAGGCACTCTTCCTTTAAGCCGTGCGCGTTCTATTCCACGATCTGCCGAGTAACGTGAACACCACACTGAACAATAGAGACCAGTATTTAAGTGGTGCTGTATTGAAACATACGTTTATTTTAGTGCACGAAGGCCAGCAAAAAAAAAAAAAAAATGGCAAGCGAGGACTCTTGTAACTTTACAGGAATCCTTGGAGGAAGAATACTAATTTTAATGCCTTGCATTTGAATATATCACTTTGTTCTTTACCAGAAAGTAGCGTTTTTGAAGACGCTGAAATTTATAAAAACAATTCTTGTCATTACGTATTCAACGTAACATCATTCAAGCTTTCCTTGATAGAGGAAAGTCTACAGAAATATGTGACTTGTAATGTAAAAAATACAGACATAGTTATGTGTGTGCACATATACATACACGACCGTCCCATCCAATGCATAGCTGACTGTGTAAACATATTGACACAATCCTTTCAACAAGTTTTGCAATGACTAGGAGGGTTGCTGCTCGTTATAGGAATATAAAATATGTTGTCTGTATTTCGTTGGGAAATCTATGTTGCAGAGGCTTTTATTTTGGACCACTGCATTTTTTCATTTTTTTTTCTTTCTGTTTGTATTTACTTTCCTAAAATTCTAATATTTACGTTTTTGGTTGGGATTTCAGTTTAGCCTGGATGCCAGTCGAGCCTAACTTTTTTTTACATCACAAAGCTTTCAGATATCTCCCATTGTTGAAAAGAAGTTTAGTACACGGCAAAATGTGGTTTTTGGTATTGTGTTTCAAAGCTAATGAAAGCAGTGGAAATACGGTTTCAGTTTGTTGAAGGTTCAGTATGATTTTAAAAGGCTATTGAATGTGAGGTTTCGTTTGGAATACATTTTGTATTTTAGTTTGTACTCAAGTTATCAAAAGTCATCCTCATTTTTCTTAGATTTTAATGTGTTTGCGTCTCTGTATCAAGATATTCATTACATTAACTGTGTGTATGCGTGTGCTTGTGGGCGAAATCCTCAGAAAAAATTCTAATGTAATTATTAACGTGTCCGATATTTGTAAGAACTTTAAAAAGATCGAGAGAGAGAGAGAGAGAGAGATACCGCCTCTCTCTCCCCTTTGATTCTTTTAAAGTTCGTCCGCTCCATAACCTCATCGATAAAACAATACTGACATTCGGAATCAAGGAAGGAAGGAAGGAATTTTCAGCCTCCTATTTCCTAGGTCCCAGTCAAGTCCCACAAGGAAGGTTTCTCGATCCTTCCAAGTTGAAGAACGTCTACTTAGAATCAAGCTGCACCTAACGGATAACTGAAAGTTGCGGAATGGATTGGTGCGACTCCGTTGGGCAAAACGTTCTTCTCGAATTTAATAAAATTTAACATAATTAATTCATTAAAGGAATTACTTTTTCCGCCTATTATATTTACCATGTTAACAAGAAATAGAAAAGGATTGAATCTGAAGTTTTGATATTCACGAAGTAACTCATAAATATTAATGACCTTTGCTGGTACTCGTAATAGTTCCTTGTATTACTCCAGTATTTATATTTAGGTTTAACGTATATAATTGCCATCGCATCAGTATTGTATTATTTCCCTTGCGAGTCATTTTATTCATTTTATCCTTTATCCATTCTTTATCTCATGAAAGCAACGTCTAGGAATGCCAGAATGACAGATTTAAATGTATTTAAGACATTTGTTATCTATATTTCGTTGTTCATTGTTTATGGCCACGTCCCTTAATACCCACTATATATCTCATTTGCGTCTACATAGACAGGCTTGATTTTCTTTCAATTACTATCTTTTATTTAATATTGGGTTAATGATAAGAAATGCCTTCATACAATTATCTCAATCTCCATTAGTTTTCAGGCATCCAGAATAAGCAGTTAATGGAAATATATCGATTATTTTTCCAGTTGGATTTCATGTATCTGTATTTTATTATTGGCATCGAAGTCTTTTACAAAGCGGCATTATCTCTTATAAAATTTTCCCCAACGTAACTGCAGGTTAGTACTTATGGCTTAGTATGTACTTTTTTTTTTTTTACAGCGTTAGGCCCCAAAATAGCTGTAAGCAATTTATCTTCGTCAGTGAGGTCCAATAACTCGGCAGCCGTTTTCCGGCCTAACTAGGCATTCTTGCAGTCTCTGAAATTATAGTGAAAGTCGACAATAAATACGTCTGAAATTTAAGAGAAGCTAAAGTTTTATATAGTTATGATTTAGCTTGTTATATATGCCAAAATGGACAAACACTGACACTGTTATGGACAGATATAGTTTACGAAGTGCAAAAGTGTGCAAAAGGATACAACTTTGAAGTATTCAGTTCCCCGAGCCGTTGTGACCGACGTTTATCACGCAGGATCTCTCAACTTTTGCGAAATTATGCCTAAAGTAAAGTAATTGACAGATTCCATAGTTTCTGTAGAAAATTCGACGTAAGGTACCTTTTTAACAGGTAATGCTCGGTGATACAGTATTTCAATAGTGGGGGTGGTAAATGGAGTAGATAAAGAAATTATTATTTTGTATTGTTAGTTATTTTTACTTGAAGTAAAAATAAACAATACTTCAAAGCATATCCTTATTCTTGAAAAGAGAACATTTATTGCATTTCTGATATATGGTTGCTGGCACCTGTAAAGAGTCGAGGTACCGAGGTGTAAAGTCTATGGAGTAATCAAAGGTACAAAACAGAATTAAAATTTGTAATATTTAAAAATAATAGATTAGGTCATATAATAAGCTTATGCTATATTCATAATGAAGTAAATTTTGTACTTAATAACTTTTGAACGACGCATTCTCTATTTTAAACACAAATTATGCCCGAAATTTTCTTCCCCTTTTGTTCGTAAAGTTGGTAATTCTGTTTCAGAACTCGTTCGCCTGGCCTTCCGTGCCGTCTACCTCCGGTTATGGCCATTTGGTCTCTTTATTGTCACGTGTGTATCCAAGGACAATCTGAGGGGTGTGCATGTTAACCCTTTGACTGCAAGCACAGCGAAGTTCTGTAAGTGCTGCAGCTGCTGCTCAAACGGCTGTTTAAAGGGCAGTTGTATACAACCTCGAGCGTTGCAGATAAACCGGGAGGTAGGAATGTCTGAAAATGTATTATATAGTTGGCCTAGGCAATAACAATAACTTACTGAATTTTGTAGTGTTAACTTGAGTAGCTGATGTATTATGAGGCTTTATGAATTTGTTCCAAATTGCTCATGAGTTGAAAGCCTGTTTCGTTGGTGAAGTGGAACCTGTTGTAATCGAGGGCTCATGTTGCGGTGCTCATCTAGACATAGGCTACGTCTGATAAGACATTCATGCCACTTCAAATGTTGGGGTGGATCTGATCTCATCTACTGGATATCCCAGGCTAACCAAGATAATTATATGATACTCGTTTTCATCAACCCCCAACTGTATAGGCCTAATTGGAGTTTTGGTAGTTCATGGGTCGAATCCAGGTAAAAAAAAAAAAGTCACAGGAAAAAAAACTAATCTATGGTGGCCGGTAATAAAGTCACAGGGAAAAAGTAACCTGACCTAACCCAGCCTAACCATACTTAACCTAACCTAACCCATAACCCAACCCAGCCTAACCTAACCCAACCTACCTAACCTAACGATTACTGGCCACCATAAAATAGTGACCTTTCATCCTAGCTGAAATTGACTTTTTTTTCTGACTGTGTACTTTATTACCAGCCATGATAGGGGTTAACCCTTGAAGGCTTCGTAGCTTAGTGTAGCCTATTGATATTCCATTTGACTCCATTTAGTCAAAATGTGCTGGTCTTACCTATGGTCGTTTGATTAGTTAATGGCAGGGGTAGTTTGCAGTTTACGTTGACGCCACGTAATGCATTTTGTCCCTTCTGCCAAGGTAAGTAGTTCCACCTGGTTCGCGACCTTGCCCAAGTGAGGTCTGGACCTCTCGGCGACCTCAGTTCTTCCCAGGCATTCAACATGGCCGCGACGTCTTCGTTTACTTCTGTTCATCAGCAGTTTGCCGCCGCAAATCCCGTAACTATGTTCAAGATCTCTACTCTCTGCAATGACGAGATGTCATTGATTGTGTACCTAATGAAAAGTTGCCTTCTCAGCAACTTCAGTGGTGATTGTGGCCAGTGCAAGGAAGGTCACACAGTGCTAAAGAAACGTGGTGAGACCTTCCAATGGCAGTGCAGCCTTCATAAATGCCGAAAAACAATTTCGATACGGAACGGTTCTCTCTCCTCCTGGTCCCATCTGTCCTTTGCGACTATTTTCATGCTCATTTATGGATGGATCCATGAACTCCCCCAGAAATTTATGAAAATGAATTTGAAAACAGGATCATCCCACACAATAGTTGATTGGTATAATTTCTGTCGGGATGTTTGCATCGATATTTTGGTGCTGGAAAATCGGTGGGTCAGGGCACGTCGTGGAAATTGACGAGTCCAAATTCGGGAAGAGGAAGTTTAATAAAGGTAGACGTGTTGACGGTAGTTGGGTACTAGGCGGGAATTCAAAACATTCACCCTGACACGATCGTGATTTCAGACTGTTGGAAAGGTTACAACAATGTTAGTCAACACTTCAGAACGCACCATAACGTAAATCACTCATTGCATTTTGTAGATCCATCAGACAAAAACATTCACACAAACGCCATAGAATCAAGAATCAACATGGCGGGTGCTCAAACATACCGTATTGCCTGGAAGCAGTACTGTAAAAAGCTTGTACAGTTCATATTTTGGTCATTCTAAGCCCGCTGTCTGCTGTGAGGTAGCCTATGGCAGTTGACGTTTTTCTATAGAACTTTACCTGCTGAACAAGAATTTAAAGTAAAATTTTGTTGGTCGGCTGTAACTAAAGCGTAATTGACACTTGAAGACTGCACACCGGTACCGTGGGTCCCCTGCATTGGCGCATACAGCTCAAGGGTAAATTACAGTTTAGCTGCAGCTGACAGGCAAAATGTTACCCTAAACTCATGCAAAGCAAGCAAAGCAACACTGAAAAACGTCAACTGCCACAGGCTACCTCAACTGCACACTAACCGTTGCTTGCGATCGGGGCGAAGAAACATAAACGGTAAACAAATCCGCCATCTTGTGTTACGTAACCACTAGGGAGCCATATGTTCAGCAGGGGGGGGGGAAGGTGGGGTACTGCACAAAAGGTACAAATTGGTAAAATGACGTAGGACTGTTATGTAGAAACATGGCGGTAAATGACAGTTACCCAAAAAATAATAATGCTCTTACATGAAAAGCACTAAAACCTAATAACACCAAAACACAGGTGACCTAACTACCTAATAATAAAGAAGATAGTTTAGGAACCTTACCTTAAAGGGGTGGAGGGTACAATTCAGAGGCCGCCTTTACGAACGCGTAGAGCCTTGTCTTCGGGTCATCAAAGTGGATTTGAAAATAGGCCACTGCCAAGTACCCGACGAAGTTGTACCTCCTACGGCCGTACCTAGCCGTCATCTCACGAAGTTCCCTCCACCTCCTCTCAATAGTATTTGTATGGGCACCAGTTACTGGGTCCACAAAGTTCATGGAGTGATTGATGGTTAAGTGTACGTAGCCTTCGTCCTTCAGGCAGTCATAAGCTCTCCAGCAATCAGATACAATAGTTGTCTCCGGTACAATGTAGTCCTTATAACTAAGGTAGCAATTGACACAGGTGACACAGGTAAGTGGCAAATTGCCCTTGGTTACAGGCTCAGAGGAGCGGGAGGTTCCGGGGGTGACGTCTGCCATCGTGCTGGGTTGAAGAGTGAGTGAACTGTGCCGGTGAACTGCACCGGAACAGGATAGGAAGGATGAAGTTGTGGGGGCTAAAAGTGTATTTCTGCTTTCAGTTTTGGGGTGCCGGAATGGCGCTGCGCGCCTTATCCGCATTTTTTAAAATAATCTGGCTGGCTCGTATGCTCTGGTAGCCTAAGCGGTAATATTGCGCTGCGCGCGCCAACCACAGGGCTTACAAAATATGTAAAAAATAGGTTTCTGTTAACTCACTGAGAGAAAGTGGTAGCGAAACGTCCTGCAAGACCCTTCTCCTCCTACCCCATATACATGCTTCAGGTGTCTGCCGACAAATGTAAAGTAATTTTGTAAGTTATTTATGGTAAAATCATGTTGCGAAGAGACGTCAATATATTTGTGAATGGAAAAGTACTGGAAGAAGGTTGTAGGCACAAGCTACAACGAATAGGAAACAGTTATAAAACAGTTGAGCAAAAGGAATACATGTAGGTCATCAACTCATTCTCCGTCTAATGAACTAATTAGTACGGGTCTTCTTCGTACACGTTTAGACTGCGTGTGTGTGTGCGTGTATGTGTGTGCGTGTATGTGTGTGTTTGTGTTTGTGTGTGCGTGCATGTGTGTATATCAAGCCGTACCAACACCAGCGACAGATATGATATGTTCTTCATTCTTTACCTCATTCTCTGTCAAATGAACTGATCAAAGTATATCGGGTTCATTCGTCAAACTCATCACCCGCTGTTGTGAGTGTGGCCACTACAGGATTCATCTCCTTTCACTCGCTTTCTCCCCTTTTCGAAATAAAAAGAAAGAAAGCCCTGTTGTCTAGACGTTTAACTTATAAGTCTTCCTAACTGAGTTTATGTATCTCCCAAATTCTCCACCTGGGTGAAACGTAATGTTGGGGTAACGTTGCAACGTGATTGGTTGGGTACAGCCACCCGCCAAAAAACCCACCAACTACTCTCTCAGTTGGAGGCATTGGATGAACCGAAAGCTCCCCTGTAAGACCGTGCATGCGTGACATGGCCTGGAATCAGCAGTAGTAGTGATATGTGAAAAGTACCTTTGTAACGGCGAGCGCTATCCATTTATTCCCCCTTATTTTTGTGCTTGTTTTTTGTGTTCCAAATGACATATATAACTGGAAATACATCAATAAGTTGCCCAAACCTTTTCCCAAGTTATTTACCCCACCCAGAACCCCGGATTCCCAACGGGTCCCCCGCACCGTCGGCTACAGTTCTAAGGTAATTTACAGCTTAGTTACAGCCGACCGACAAAATATTACTTTAAATTCTTGTTCAGCAAGTAAAGTTCTATAGAAAAATGTCAACTGCCATAACCTATCCCACTGCGGACAGCCGGCTTAGATCTACCCATATTTTTCCATGTACTGTATTAAGAAGCGATACCTCACAAATGTTGAATGCCCATTCTAATCATTTCTTGAGTTAATAAAACACACATATCCCTTAACTAGAGCAGAGTCTACACCAAATAAAATGTGGTCATTTCCACCCGTCCCTGACTCGCCGATTCCACCTGTCGGGATCCCACTGAATCCAGCCAACCCAGTCAACAAGAGAAGAATTGAATTCTCAGACGATTCTGATTTTGAATAAGGTAAGCGTGATATTTTGTCATATTCTGTTTTACAGGTGTCAGGCCTTTCTTGGGGGGGGTCCGGGGCGGGTGAAGCCCCCCTGGCAAGGTAGAATATCCTGTTCTGTGTCAGGTTAGGTCAGTCATCTCTAGTTAGGTCACGACCAGGCCGCACACAAAACGCATTGTTCTCCAGCTTTCTGGGGAGGTCCGCTTTGCTCCCCCGGCTAGGTAAGGGCACGCCGCACTAGGTTAGGTTAGGTTGATTAGTTAGAGTTTCGTCAATTTAATACTGATTTCCTATGTTTTACTTTGAAGCTAGATGCTCATTATTTCTGTTCCATGTGCCATTTTCTTGGTATTCCTCCGCCGGTTTTCTAGTCGGGAACCACCACCATCTAGTGGTTCGCAACTAGGATACTGGCAGACGGCACCCGCGTCAACATAAACTGCAGGCGCCCCAATGGCAGTTGTGAATTTTTCGTGATCTAGGATTTGCTTTTACTCTAGGTAAAACTGAAGACAGCTACCGCAGCCTGATTCCTGCTTGTTACTGACCAGAGTATTTATTGTTTTGTTTATAATTGTCTGTGGTTACTGTTGGTTATGATAACCATGTTTTGTTTGTTGTTATGATAACCATGTTTTGTTTGTTACATTTATCCCAAAAGTGATTGTACTAAACACGACACCCATTTTTGCACTAATGGTAGATATCAAACCAGAGGACTATGGCAGTAGTCTTCAGTTTGACCTTATTTTGGTAAAGGATGGCGAATTTTATGGTAAAGGGTGGGGACTTTTATTCATTACATGTTAGGCTAACCCAGTTAGTAATTTTTTATTGCTATTTTGACTCTGCTATTCATTTGTGGGTTCCCATGGTCGAATACCAGGCTACAGTATTTGGTTTAGGTAAAATGCAAACTAGGCTTAGTGGAGGAAGAGTGTTATTTCTATATGCGAATGGCTCCATCCTGAAAAGTGTTAGTTTGGTTTGAAGGAAGGGGTTAGTTTTCATAAATATGCACCCCTCCTAAAGCCCACTTTCCTACCAATACCTCAGTGAAATTGTATTGAATAAAAGTTGTTCAGCTTGTTGTTAAACTCCCGAATAACTGCTCACCCAGTTGATTTCCATAGAATCATTGGCATTTGATTTTTTGGTGGCGAAGTAAATTTTCTTCAAGTCCCACGTTGACATTAACCTAGTCTTGCAGCACCTCGCTCCCATACCTCTCAAGATAGCTCCTGTTCCCCGTATTTCCTAAGGCTTCTGTTGCGTCTCGCCTGGACCGGATCGCAGGAAATTTAAAATTGTCCAATCGGAAAAACGGTTGACCCAGGTCACTCTGTAGGGTCGTGAATGAAATAAACCTAATCAGTCAGAAGGTGACTGATCGATATGATTTTTAGACCTATGCCCTGACCTACAGTCAATCTTTCATAACTTTTTGAGCTACTGAGGTGGGGAGTTAAAGATAATATTGCGTTCCCAGAATTTTTTACTGTAGACAAGTTTAACACTTGCAGTTACCTATTTCCCAACATTTCATCAAAATAATAGTAAATTTAATGTGTTTGTATCTACAATGTTTACTTAATTATTCAGGTTTGCATATTATGCATAACCTTGGAAAACTAAGATATATCAACAACGGACCCATCACACACTGACCAACCTACTTACATGTGGCACTGTAATAATTGGAAGAGCCAAGAGAAATTATTAGTTTAGCATGGGTGTTTCTTTGAAAGATCAAAATTGTTTCTGAGAGTCAAAATTATTCTCATATTTGGTTTTACAAATAAAATCTAGCAGTACATATAAGTTCAGTTGTACATCACACATTAAACATGATGGTAGATTGGTTCAGTTTCTGTCAAGATGTTTGTTGCGAGATACTCCTGGCTGATGCTACATCAGTGGTCCTTGCCCTGTTGTTGAGATTGACAAGTGCAAATTATGAAATGGAAGCACAACTGTGGCTGTAAGGTTGATGGTTGCAGAGTGTGTTTGGTGGCGTTGACTGAAAGATCCCCAGAGACGTTTTTCAAATTCGATCCTGACCATCATGCGGAAACTCTGCTCCTGGCCTTGTTGGACAGTGTACTTCCAGAAACACTATAATATATGATTGCTGGGAGTCATACAACAGCATTCAGGGTCATTATTTCGGTAATTCTAAGCCGGCTGTCCACGGTGAGCTGGGCTATGGAAGTTGACATTTTCCTATGTTATTTTACTTGCTTTACAAGAATTTAAAGTAATATTTTGTTGGCCGGCTATAACTAAACTGTAATTGACCTTTGAAGGCTACACGACAATACCAACTGGTCCCCTGCACTGACCTATACAGCTCAAAGGTAAATTACAGTTCAGCTACAGCCGACTGGCAAAATATTACCTTAAACTCTTGTAAAGCAAGTAAAATAACATAGAAAAATGTCAACTACCATAGTCTAGCTCGACTGGACACTATTCGAAGCTTTTGGTCAGGGCGCAGAAACGTAAACAGGTGGCACAACGATGCTTTGCGGCTTATCTGCATTTTGAAATATTCTTGGCAAGCTCATACGTTCTGGCAGGTGGTAATGTTTCGCAGCATGTGCTAGCCACAGGGGTTACAGAAAATGTAAAAAGAATATTACTTTAAATTCTTGTAAAGCAAATAAAATAGCATAGGAAAACATCAATTGCCACAGTCTAGCTCACCGCGGAACACTGGCTTAGAATGCTACTCTCTCTTGGAGGCATCGGGTGATTGGCTCACCTGTAAGACTGTGCATGTGTGATAGGGCCTGGAATCAGCAGTACTAGTAATGCATGAAAAGTGCCTTTGGAACGGCTCCCGCTGTCCATTTATTCGCCCTTTTTCTTATGCTTATTTTTCGTGTTCCAAATGACATATATAACAGGAAATACAACAATAAGGTGCCCAAACCCTTTCCCAAGTTATTTACCCCACCCAAAACCCTGAATCCCCAACGGGTCCCCCTTACTGTTAGTTATTCTCAAAAGTGTTTTGCCCCACCCAAAACCCTGATACCGAGTGGGTCCCCTTTACCGTCGGCTACAGTTCTAAGATAATTTACAGCTTAATTACAGCCGATCGGCAAAATATTGCTTTAAATTCTTGTTCAGCAGGTAAAGTTCTATAGAAAAACGTCAACTGCATTAGTCTAGCTCACCGCGGACAGCCGGCTTAGATCTATCATTATTTCGAGCACATCTTAATCGTAGTGTTAACTCTGTTAGTCCAGGCATACACACGAACACAATAGAGTAGCAGTGGTGCATTCTCAAAGGGAGTGCACTAGTGAGACATGCTATATAGAGATAACTTTACTAAAGTTATTTTCCAGCATGCTGTATCCAGAAGTGATATCTAGGAAGTGTTCTGCGTCCATATCTGGCAAAAGCCGCTCGACTTCCCAAGAATTTGATTTGGTTTCCTGACCTAAGAGAATAAGACCCGGACCTAATTCAAGTGAACTCCTAAACACTGCAAAGAAACAGAGGCTGAGGTCCTCATGGTCAGAGAGCAGCGATTTTGAGTGAGGTAAGTCACGCATTTGTTGTTCTTAGTTATTAATATCGTTGCTTGATGAATAGTGACTATTTGGACCCACTGCCATTGAGGGGTAACCTAGGATAGCCCCCCCCCCCAAGGTCAGGCCATGGTGCCCTAAGTCAGGTTAGGAAGGTAAGGTTTGTTTGGTCGAGACACGACATTTTAGAAAAGGTTAGGCTTTGGTTAGGTCATAACCAATGTCAAAGCATATGCCTGAGCATAAACTTAGTCCCTCAAATTTCTATTCATCAGCTGTAGTCAAAGTTCTATTCATCAGCTGTAGTCAAGAATACAGAACGACGGGACAGCACTCACAAAATTTCATTTTCTGAAAGCTCATTTGTACTGTACAATTTTGTCATTTTGCTCATTTTTATAGTGTCTGACTCTTACTCTCCCATTGTACATTTGTAAAGGTACGCCAAGATTACAGAACAATGGGTCATGGTAGCAGTTTGGTAAAATCTCCATTAACATAATTTAAATCTAGGCTACATAAGATTTTTATAAAATGTATACATCTCTTTAGGTGCATAGTAGGCATTGCTTAAGGTTCTCTGCAGTGTCCCTTTGGCCCCAAGCTGAAACCCCTTTCAGTCCTTTTACTATACCGCCATTCATATTATATTTCTTCCATCTTACTGTTCACGTGCTCCTAACAGTTGTTTATTAGTGCAGCTGCAAGGTTTTTCTCCTTTTACACCTTTAAAATCTTTTTACTCAAAATTTCCCCTTCAGTGGTGAATGACCTGATAGGTTCCAGCACTTGGCCTTTGGCCAAAGTTTTGTATTCCACTCCATTGGCCTAAATTTTGTATTCCACTCCATTCTGTTATTTTTAAATTTTTTTTTATTCTAAAGTGGTAATGTCCTCAATAGCCCCTGAAGGAGGTTCTGAGGCTAAAAATGCAGCCTCTCCCACCCTTGTTTGTCAGGCAGGTAGGATGCCAAGTCTTAGGTCAGATTAACTCTATCCCTTGTGAAATGCTATTACCACACTTTGTGTAAAAGTACAAGTACTGTATGCTGAGATGTAAGTTAGGATACAGTGGTGGTGTAACCTTTCAATTGCAGTTGTCTTACTGTGTAAGGTTAAATTTTGAGGGGGCTGTGTAGATGTAAAGTGGTTCATACAGTATTTATTTTATTACCAAGCCCACAGTACCACGTTTAGTACCTACCCCAGTGGCAAGAATGATGAAAACATCAGTACATATAAGAGTAAGAGTGAATTTCCCACATTTTATTATGCTGCTTGTCTTAAGCATATTAGGGGACTTGCCAACAAAGCTAAAAAGAAAACCATATGAAAAGCCCATATGAAGAATTGGTATTAAATTAAATTAATGTCTAGAAAGCTATGCATAGTTTGGGTCAAGTTACAATGTGCAGGACTCATTTTAATTTCATTATTGAAAGTTTTTTTCACAGTGATGGTTCAAGCATTTTTCATCTATTTCTGTATGGGCTGTTCACCGTTCCTGTAGAGGTTATTCACTATTCTCCTTCACCTAGCTGAATGTTTTTTGTGATTTTACCGGTATTTTACTAACTGCAAAACCATTATACGGCCCAGACTAGCCCAGAACCCAGAAGATGCCTACTGCCATATCAGGATTTATATCCTCTAGTAGGTCAGAAAATTAGTGTTGGCAGTCCTAATGGGAAAATATTTCAACAAGAAAAAAAAATGCGCATTGTCACGTCATCAGTGTCTCCTTGGTCATACTCCTATATTCCAAGGAGACAAGAAACCGTGTTTTGCAGATTGAGGATTGGACATACAAGACTCACTCATGGGTTCTTGATGTCCATGAAAATCCTGCATTTTATGACTACTGTTCCCTTGACTGTGAGACATTTGCTGGTCGAGTGTCCCAGGCTTGGAAATTTGAAACCGGTTCTTGTGCTGCGGCCGTGACAGAGAAGGTAATTTTATTCTAGCCACAGTTCTCGGGGAGGATTGTAATACAGAGCATTTATATCTCTCTACGTGGGAGGCGGGCCTCCTCAAAAAAAAAAAAAAAATGAGATTATACATAAGTATATGTAAGTAGTAATATATTTGAGCAGTTATGATTATATACATATATATTTTCAGATATTTCCGTATGAAATTCTTTTTGAAGTTATTTACTTTTAGGTTTTATATTTTTTACATTGTCAACCTAGTTGTTGTGATGTCAGTTTTAATAGACATAATCATTCAATCCCATACTATCCTATATAGTCTGTAATTGATGTTGTTTGGTAGCAGCCTTAAATATTGGTGTGTTTTTTTCAGGTGTTTTGAGAGTACCCCTCAGTAAAAACAAAAAATGTAGTGATAAAAGCATATTTTGTGAAAAAAACAAAGCAAGTGGAAGCCCATATATATATATTTATAACCTCCAGTAATACCAAAAAATTTCAGTTTATAACTAGGCTAAGTTCAGTATCTGTTAGTAAAGAATTTTGTCGGAGTAATCCAAAACATATTTCTGTATTCTTTGGCAGGTGCCATTAATATACAGAATCACATAAATCCAAAACATATTTCTGTATTCTTTGGCAGGTGCCATTAATATACAGAATCACATAACACATGAAATAAAACAACCATCAAAATTAGGATTAGTAACCTTTCATGTAAAATAAAGAGAAACCCACTGTCTTTTACTATGCTATATTGCTTACGTACTTATGGATGTTTTGCATATTTTTTCCTGAAACAAGGCTAAAGGAACCCTCGCCTTCCTTCCATCCTCACCTGATGAGTGCCGTAAATCAGAGTGAATTACTTTGCGACATTACCTAAACTAAGATACTGAATCCTAATTGCCAAGGGAGGCTCCCCCTGCCCCTCTTAGTGTTGTATACGGTTTTCCATGTTCCTCTCCTAAAATTAGAAGGTAGGACTAGAAGGAAACAGGTATGGTAGGCCCATTTTGTGGCTCTCTGTTTTGACAGTCTCTGCCATTGAATTCACGTTTGCAGAATGGGGATTTTGTGGAGGGTGAATCGTGCCGCAGAAGGCATTACTGTACGTGGTTCAAAATTTGTCATTGACACTTAATCACAAGATAGCCATCATTAGAAAGTTTGATAGTTAAAATACATCCTAGAACTTCCCTTGGAGAAATTGCACAAATGCTAAGATCATGTAACACTTTTGGAAGAATTTGCATTATGATCTGACACACCTTCAAAACAGTCGCTGTTTTTGAAGTGTTGATCTGCCATATTCCATAATGAAGAAAATTATTACCATTATTCAGCCATTGGTGATATTGAATAACATACTAGTAAGAAAATAAATGTTTGCATATTAGCCGACCTGGTTTTTTGGGATGGGAAAAAACAAGAGTCTAGCCAGAAAATATCTGGTTCTTATTCATGCATATTTGTTGGCCTCTTCATCAGTATCTCGCAAGATAATGGGCACCCTTAACCCAGCCAGACACAAGGCTGTGGGCATTAGTAGTCTGGACTCCTGCTGGAGTCCCGTTCTTTAGTGCTGAATACCCTTGGGATTCCAGTACTTGGGTTTTGTCACCAAAATTTTCATATAAATCCATCCATCCCATTTCTGCTGTTAGACTGAAAGGGTTATGCCTGTGTAATAGTTTATTAAAATATTTCTAGTTGAATGAAGGTCAAGTTACAGAATTCAGTCTAAGGAGCCCATATGAATTGCCATTAGCAAAACCTTTGTGGCTTCAACTGTAGTTTCTTTCCTGCATTCACAATAGGTCGTAGATAGAAGCATCACTATTAATTTGAATAAATTTTTATAAGACATTCTTTAGACATCATCCAGAGGTGCACAGTTCTTTAGGTGTTGGTCAAATATGGCTGTCCCATATATTGGATGAAGCTAATGTTCTACAAAACTAATGCCACCCAGTGGCTACTCTATGAAACCTAACAGTCATGGTTGAGTGAGAAAGTTTGTTGAAAACTATTCCGGACTGGTTGATTACATACAAGATAGTAGACTGCACATAAGAGACTGAATAGTATTGGAAGAACCACTTGGATCTTGGTTTTATTGTTGGCAGGTAGGCAAAGGTTTTTTCTGTATTAAGTTGCTAAATTGTATGCTGCCTCAGCGACATAAATGAGGAGGACCAACATTTATGAAGGTAGCACAAAATACCCTGCCAAATGAGAACATCAGCTTGTGTTAGGGTCGTGCCAAAGCTAGATATAGTGAGGGTTCATATATTAAGGATGATGGTACTATTAATGTTTTTTAAGATATTTATCTTATCGTTACCAATACTGTTTTTCTGTTTAGAAGCCATCATCATTTTGGGATTTTAATTTCCCCATAAATAGCTTATGGTGAGGGTTTTCAGTTCCCTACAAATCGCTGTAAAATTTGTTTGACATATTTTATTATTCTTTGTGCTAGATCATTTTATTATTCTTTACTCATCTGATGAAATTCATGTTTCATTTGTCAGTACATATAGTATAGGCTTTGTGTTCCCAGATGATAAGGGAATTCATTATGAAAACTCAAGAATATGTAGCCATAGTTTTGAATCTTACTTGCAATTTCATTCCCGTTTTCTTCTTTTTTATGGAAACATGATAGTCAAGTTAGTAGCACCTAAATTTGTTGCTGAATGTTGACCATTTATAGATGAGCTTAGCAAACTTTGCCTTTTCAAATGGTTGACACAAAACTTTGTACTGTATTGTATGCGAATGTAGAAAGTTTGTGTTCCCTGAATGTCTTTTTTTTTTTTTTTTTTTTTTTTTTTTTTTAATTATGCTGTCTTCATGATTAAAATTTTGCATCCAACAGATGTTTTCTCAATGGGGGGGTAGGGGTTAACTTTAGAAAATGGCACTAACTTAACTGTTCTCTTGCAAGGGTGAAGTTACAAGCCCCATACACCCTTATTATTGTCTTCACACTGGAAGAGGAATATCTCAAGCGTAGTGGTATCTTTTTCAACCACATGAGACTCGGTATCACTATTCACTATTTTTTTTTTATATGGGGTGTTTCGAAATTAGAGCCCCTCCCCCTCCACAGAACAAATGGAAAGTTATGAAGTTTTTTGCTATAGCCTATCTGCAAGTACATTATTTTAAGTTTCTATTAAGCTATTTTTCATTTTACATTTCTTGTATTTTCAGACTGAGTGACGGAGTTAGATACAGCCAGGGCTAACAACTCGGAGGAAATCAGATGGTTTGACCGAATCCGGGCTGTAACCTTCAGAGAGGCCAGGGATGCTGGCACATCTTTCATTTCATATTCATGGATAGCTAAATACATTAAAAGAGATGAATCCTTTGTTAAAAGAAACTGGAACAAAAATCCATGAGACTCATCGCAAAAAGAGTGAGAATCTTGGAAGGCCTGAAGTCCTTTCTCAGGAGTCAAAAGACATCATAGCTGAGGCAGTGGGTAGGCCAAGAAAGCCTTTACGTAAATTGGCACTTGAACTAGAAACAAAAAGGGGAAAGAAGAGAAGTTATAGTGGTGTATATCGTGAGCTGAAAAAATCTGGTATTAAGCCATTTCATGTTATCAGCAAGCCCAACATCACTCAGCAACAGAGAGAAGACCGTGCATAGTTTTGTGGTTCATTTCTTAAAGATTGGAATAAAGCTGACTTTCTCCATGTTGCTGCATCAGATGAATTCTTCATTTACACAGTCAGGAAGCCAAATCATAAAAATGACATCATTTGGGCTGCAAAGTTGGACGATATCAGCAATGACACGTGCTATCACCATGTTGTGAAATTTCCTAAATGTTTGGGAATTTTTCAGTTTCGCAGCCAAACGGTTAATGTGGATCATAAAAGAAAAAGGACAGTCATGGAATGGCAAATACTTCAGAGAAATTGTGCTTACTGGTGGAGTATTTCCTTTCCTCAAAGATCCTGAAAATGTGTTATCTGTTGAAAGAAGTCACATTTTTGCATGATAAGGCACCATGTTTTAAGGCTCTTCAGACACAGGAGCTGCTTTGAAACAGTGGTATCGATTTCTTCTCGTCAGGTGAATTTCCAGGTAGCTCCCCTGACCTTAATGTGTGTGAAGACATTGGTAGTATCTTAAAGGATCGTGTTGAAGCGCACACAGTGAACTATGATGGTATACCAAGCCTCAACAACTTGCGAAGAGAGGTGACCGAAGTACTCAGGGAAATGGAGTTTGAGTCTCAGCTTTTTTGCGATTTGCCGGAATCGTACCCCTCAAGAATGCATGCTGTGGTACAGGCAGATGGAGGCCACACAAAATATTAAATACTCAGAGAAACTTAAATACCTGTTTTGAATTACTGTACTTTTGTTTTTGTCCATATCAACTTTAGTTTATGCTGTAGAGGGGGCGAGGGGCTCTAATTTCGGAACACCCTTACATTTTATAACTATTCCATTCACTGTATGTAATGAAACCTTAATTAGTATTACATACACTGTACAGTTCTAACTCGTTACATACACCTAACTGTTCAGTGGTTGATTACAGAAGATTAGATCCATAGATATTAGAAGAGCGTGATACAATCATGTGTTTGTCTTGTTGATTAGGAGCACTGGTATGTTTGCAACGTAATGTAGGTGAAGTTATTATTTATTGTACAAGTGGTTTAACGAGATCTTCATAAACCACATTTCAAACTATGATTCCTAGAGTAGTAAGGAAACAGTATGTTTATAACTGGAAATCCCAAATGTGTTACAGGTAGTATAGTTTCTGAGAAACATGGGTGTTTATGTTAGTTTTGTTATAGACCTTTTTTTTTTGGCCTAGGTCTTGAATGCGTCCTGTGCCTCAGTATTCCATCAGGTAGTTTGTTAGTTAATGGCAGGTTTTTAAATAATTTGCTCACTTAACTATTTATGTGGAATGGCCTATTAATGAAACTATTTAGGTGGAATGGCCTATTAATGAGCTTGACACTTCTTGGCTCCAAAGGACGTATTGCTTGATACCTTGCTATATTGTTGTAATCAGCACATCCATTGCTTGCTTAATACTCAACCTGTCACATATACTTGTTAACTGTGACTGACTTTGCTTCTGATTGGTTTCTAATTGATTTTTAGATTCTAAAAAATATTTTCCCCTATATACTTTGCAGATTTTTACGAGATTGCTCCTTTGTGATAGCCTGTGCCCATGCCCACAAATGAAGTGCTCACGTTAAGGTTTACGCAGATGAAGTACTGGTGACTGGTGTAATGGAATGTTGCCAGGGATGGATCTTGTATGAGTGACAGTCTCACAGTGGGTAAGTTGAAATATGCTTGTGTTTTAGCTTGTCATTAGTGTGTAACCTACTTGGTTTGGTATGAATGCTCTTGTGTTGTATCTTCAGACTCTGGTCATGTGTAAGATGCTTTTCTTCCTTAAATTTGATTAAACGATTCTCTCATACATGGCAAAGCACAATACATTCCTTCATCCTTTGTGTTTCTTGAACTGTGAATATTTAGATTTAAAGGTATCCCTAAGTTGAAACCACTAAGAATTTTTAAAAAGTTTCCTTGTCCAGTAAACCCAGTATTAAGCAAAGTGTTGTAAAAGTGTATTCTCAAGGGGATTCAGATGTGGAAGCTGTAACAGAGCCAGTGTTGGAGGACATGATTATTTTGTTGCTGATCACCACAATTTGGTTCTGATATCATCACATGTTTGAGTCCTGGGAACGATATGCATAACTGACAAGACAACCAGTATGGTGTCATCCTACCCAGCAGTCTAAGAATTATTTGTTATCCCCGTACTCAGATATTTTAATTGACATCTCAAGGGATAGAAGCTGTTAGCTGCAATTGATGCTTGAAGATCTTTCAGTGGTCACAAACAGAAGAAGAATGGAATTTGATTTATAATTTGATTTATGGTTTTAAAATTCTGCTGAACAATTAGTACGTGTGACTTGGTGCCCCCTCTCTTGGTATGGGAAGTGCTAGTCACTTTTTTAAATCATTGAAGGTTTGACTGGTGAGATAAATGCACTGGTGAGCTAAACCAAATGAGAGATGAAGAAACATTTTTGCCAGTAATTGACTAGTGTTTCCTGCAAATAATGAGGGCACAGTTACCAGGTCTAATTTGAATAAAAGGTTGGAGGATCATCGCATGAAACTTACTTGTTGACTTTTTCTGTTGATGGTGAGATTGTCCTTCTGGTTATTGAGGGATAACTTTAGCCACCCTGTTGTCCTCATGACAATTTCCATATTCAAAGTTTACCAAATATTAATTGATGTCACAAAGAGTTCTCTAGTGTGGGTTGAAAATCATTGGTGCATCCCAGTCACCACTACAAGATTGCCTCGCAGGTCTCTCAATGTTTTTGGAAACATTCATTAACCACAGCTCATATGGACACTGATGTTAGTATCCTTTAATCCCCTCCATGTGTGTATATTTCTGCACACTTTATCCATGCATGATTTGATAAGCCATTCTCCATATGTGGGGTCTAGGTAGTTCATTTTCACATTTTTACATGCACATAAAGCCATTCTCTTTATTCTGTATCTAGGTAGTTCATTTTTTAGTTTTTAGATGCGCACAATATTTCCCATGCCGTACCACAAAGACTTGTCACCCCTTTGTTAGGTTTCCACAGATTGTTTCTATATTCAGTAGCTAATAGTGCTTCAGTCAGTGTTCTAGTTAAACTGTCATGGTAATTCTTAATGCCATAAACATTGTGTCCAACTGATTCACATGCTTTGAGGTTTAAGAAGTGATTCAGGAATAATCAACATTCAGTGCAAGAGAGGCCGAACAGACATGTTCCCACTGCCTTGGCTCGAGTAGATTCCTCTTCTGAAGCTGTATTGTTTGCATGGTTTCTCTTTCAAAATTTTTATTTTTGTAACAGATTCCTTTCCAATTATAAACACTGTTGTGTGGGCTTCATAAGCAGATAGTTTCACTTAATGGGGTATTCACTGAAGTGCAGTAAATAATTATTTCCAGATGAATCTTTTATTCAGTCTGCAGGAATTTGTTTATGGAATGTGTGGTTTTATATATTATGTAAATGGTGTCATTTTAACTATATGGGATCGTGATTTGCAGTTTTTCAGATCTAATGAATTTACATTTTGTTGGTCCTATATGTAATATGAATTTCATCTCAACATTATGGATTCTGTCAATATTTGTTGCGCTGCTGTTTCTAAGCAGTGTCGTTTAGACTTGGTATACTGTAGATTAATAATTATCATTTTAGGAATCCAGTTTGTCATTAGAATTTTCCATAAAAATGAATCGATTTTAACCCATAAAAGGATTTGTTACTCTCCTATAGTGCTCTGCAGGCCGTTAACTGATGAAGACTTCATGTAATATTATGCAGAGTCTGCTCTAATAATCGTGCAATTACATGTCTCGTTTTGAATTTAGTCAGAGTCTGCTCTAATAATCGTGCAATTACATGTCTCGTTTTGAATTTAGTCAGTGTGTTTTAATGATATCTAAATATATTACAGACTTGATGGAAGGAATGGCAGTTGAAATGGATGTAATGTACAATACAACGAGGCTGAAGAGAGGGTCCCAAATCACTCCCATGCATCGTGGGCCAGTTCCACATACTATGGACTTAGAATGGTTGTACGAATAAGACAGAGAGGATCTGGAGAAGGCCACATTCGATTATCAGAAAATACAACTCTGCCAGAAATATGGAGCTGCTCCTTTTCTGCCACCAACTAGTAAAATATACATACCACTTACATGGACTAGGAGATGACAAGAATCAGGGGAAGCCTCTGCAGAGTGACTGTTGGAGACATGACCACAAGAATCAAGGAAGGCTACAGCACTACTAGAATGAGAAGAAGTGCTACCAGCCCATGTGGGCCACTATCCACATGCAGTATCAATACAAGTTTTCTACCATACTGTCAGGTCTTGCTGAATGATGTACAAAACAACAAGAATGTGATGTCTTCCAGTTTGTACAACCCTTCTGCAAAACCTTGTAGTGTGTGGCACAGGGTTTTTATGACCCTGTGCCCCACACATTGAGGTCTTGCAGCATGGTTGTACAAACATTATTCTACAAGACCTGATGTGTGGTAGAGGGCTCGTAATGATATATAATAGTATGTGTCGATAGTGAACTACTTACTTAAGTTTTATAGTTATCCCCACATTATATGACAGACAACCCCAGATAACTCCGACTGTTTCCCATTAAAGTCACATTCGTCAACGACTGTTTAATGGAAAAGTCACATTCGTCAACATTTTTATATCGAAAAAGTACGACATACAGAGACAGAAATCGTGACAGGATGGAAAAAAATTGCATTTACTTTTTTTCTTCTTGACCATATTGGAAAGTTTTCTTCCATCGTTTTGTCTTCTAACTTGTTTCTGGTCCTTCTCCCCTTTAAATAATTTCTGTAACTTTTCTATAAGGAGGGTGCTCACATGTAGACACGCTTATCTCTTGGTCTTGTGTTATCTCGTTTCCATGCCCAGGCTTTATCTGCAGCTACCATAGAGTCTTGGTCTCCTGCTGTTACCTCGGCTACAAGGCCTCCTCATCTCTCTTAAGTACCGTGGCCTCCTCGTACCTGTAGATTTTTCTAAGGTTTTCTCATCTTCCTTATTTTTGAAATCTTCAATTCTGTGGTACTTCTCTGCTTGACAATCTTATTTCACTGTCATCTGCAGCTTCCAAACAAACTTCTCTCCTTGTCCAACTTAATCTCCTGACTTGTGTTTTTGTTGGTTGTTTCTTACTTTTTGGGGTATACGTCTCAATAGTTAGAAGAAATATCTATTCATCATCGGTTTGCTTGGTGTCATTGCCTTTGTATGATGATTCATTCATACTCGGTATAAGTTCCGTTTCAATGTCTTTAAAAGTATCTTTGTGTAGGTTTGCACGTTGGATCTAACAATCTGAAAATTTAAGAAAAATTAGTTTACTCTTTTACGCAATTTACTCTTATGTAACATTGAAATGTATATTTATACAAGATTATATTGTAAACAAAGATTTATAATGTTTGATGTGATGTACTTTCAAATGTAGAATATATATTTTCATAAACTCACTTTGATTGACAAACTTCTCATTTGGTACATAATCCTGCTATCGTATTCTTGATAATCCCAACTGTACATTTCAAATTTGTAAAGCATTAAGCCTTTTTGTTATTAAGATAAGCCAGAAAATATTAAACAAACATTTCTTTATAACTTCACGACAATAAGGCTTAGTAAGTAAGTAGTGAAGTAAAGTAAAATAAGGTTGTCTTAATTTAGCTGCTGTAAAATACGATGTAACTCTTTGAAAAGCGGGTACACTCTTATGTTAAAGGATATGCCATGAACGCACGATCTAGAATATTGGAAAAGTAGAAAAACAACTGATGGTAACCAGAACAGATCTTACTTTTATCTATCGGAAAACCTTTATTATGTATGGCAAGGTAAAGTCTACATTTTGACTTGGAAATGAATGTTATGTAAGTAAAGTTAGTTTCTTAATAATACATAACATTCCATTTAAATAAGGTTAGTTTCTTAATAAAGCTGCTTTAAAAATCATTAGTCCTTGCAATATTGGTACATACATTTACCGTAAATGGATATGCCGTGAACGTGTGCAAAGAAGAATCGATGGTAGAGTTGTGTAACATGAATGGTAGTCTGTAACGCAATAATATGAAGCTCAGTCTTTTCATGGACAACTTACAAAACATATGCAAGGAAAAATTCGATGCCAAAATGTAATTTGTCACAAAAATATGAAAGGGGTTACAACGGCGTTGACAGCTTATCAGGTCAAAGTTTGATTGAATTGAACTCCTCGATCCATCATCAAAGCGAAAAGACTTTGGTTTATGTCAGATACCAAACTGACACCTTGATGGCAACATACTTAGTGTAACAATATCATGAGAACTTGAAAAAATGTCCAGAGCCTACCTTGATGGCAACATACTTAGTGTAACAATATCTTGAGAACTTGAAAAAATGTTCAGAGCCTTCTTAGGACTGCCAATATTCACAAATGAGAGGTTTGGTGGCCAGGTAAAGGTTGCTTTGATTGCCAAGACCTAAATTTCATAATTAATCAATCAATCCGGCCGTTGATGAAAATTTATATTTAAAAGGACAGTGTTCACATTCAATTTTTCACATTCTTTACCATAAAGGTGAGTTAAAAATGTGCAACCAGACCACGAAAAACATGGTTGGACTTCAAGGTAGGGCGGCGGTAAAGGAAACGGTGAAAATGATAACAGCCAAAGATCATTTGCAGGATGGCCAAGAAACGCTGCGAGGTACCTGCAGCCAGCCCAAGAAGGCACAAGTAAGTAACCTGAGAGGTTACTAATGAAATATGATACACGTGCTGAGGTGTGTAACCGTACAAGAGTGTGCATTTTTCATATTGGGTCTTACCACTGGCAGAATCTCTAAGCTATTCCTCTATAACAGCAGCGCAAAACTCCAATGTTAGATATAGACGTCATCAATCATGTTCCCTAGAGTTGCTCCTCTGATCTAAGCGCAACAGTTATGAAATCGTTTGTAATTGTATGTGGGGTTATGGTAAAATATAAGACTAGCTGACTGCACAACAATGAACACCGGCAATGGAAGCTAATTTACGTGAAAATTATACGTTTAAATCTGAAAATCTCCCAACAAACTGCTCTGAAGACAATGTCCCTACATAATGTAAAGTTCATATTAAAGCCAAGAATTACAAAAGTAAATTGACAAAAAATCAAGAAAAGACATTAATTTCTGGTCATATTTTGTGATGAGTAGGCCTTTACCTGGTGGAAAAATACTTAATGCTGAAATACATTTTACATGCTGGTCTCTATTAGTAGCTTTGTGAAATTAACCGGTGCTGGACCGGAATTTTGCCAAAACATGCAATTTTATTGTATGTTGTCTGGATGGTGGATTCTGTTTTGTTAACAAAAACAAAAAAATTCTGATCAGAAAGATCACATTAAAAGCAACGTGTTTTGGCAAACCTAGCCAAAATCAATATACATCAAAAATACAATCTCCTGTAACAAATCTTCACCTCTCACTTGAAAATATATGATTACCAGAAATGAAATCCTCGCCACGGTTGAAGTTATGCTTCTATCCCAAATTATATTTCTATTTAGTGGAAAGACTCGGACTTACGCACTAATACAAAAGATAAAGCACCGTATAATTACATTTACCTTAGAACAAAGTTTAGTAACCTGTCAAAACTGCTCTTTATAGGGCATAGTTTTTTATGAAACCTTTTAAACCCATAAGATGTATCACAATTCAGAATAACAAAAAATTGTTCAGACTTCCATATACGGGGTTAGGTTATGACCGAATAAACTGAAGCTTTAGTCAGCCAGGATGGACAATCGCTTAAGGAAATGTCAAGCTAAACCCTTGCCGACTTGGTTAAGGTGGTTAGCAAAAAGACCCTTTGTAAGGGAGAGAAAGGGATTCAACTTAGGCACTCAGAGAAATTAACCCATAAGGACGCCATTTCGAAGTACTGTGAACACCCTGTACAAGACAAACAACTTGGTGTTGTAACCAAGAGAGTAATTTGTTTCATTACACCCAACCTTTTGTGATCCACAAAGTTAGTGTGATCGCAGTACAGTCGCCAATGCTTTTTAGTATCAGCTCTGCATTAATAATAATGGCTGCAATATCGAGCTGTATGAAGTTTCTCCTTGATGCCAAAGGTAATGTATAAAAAATATAAATGGGCTACGGCTTTGTTAACTGAGCTAACGAACGCATGCTCTCCAGCAAGTGATCACTACACTAGGCATACGAATAGCATTGAAATTAAATTAAAAAAATAAAAACTACTACTTACGTCTGCATATCCGCTAAATTAGAGGAAATTATTCTTTATCTGCATACATTATTTTTAGTATTCGCAACAGACTTATCGAAGTTTGAGTGGAAGGGTAACCAGATGGGCGTGCGTTCTGACATCTTGGAAAAATGTTGTTTCCTGAAAAAGAAAATTGCACGTGTCAGGTCCTATTACTTGAAACATTTCGACAAGCCTACTAATCACACCAAACATAAATACCGCTAACAAACATTATACATTAAAGTAGAAATTACATACAGAAATCACATGTTCACCAAATATAAAATTTTCTGAAAATTCATTGCAATAAGGTGTCATCTATCAAGTAAAAACTTATCTGCAACTCTAGCACCAGAACAAAAACTCATGATATTTAGAACCAATGATTTGTGAACATCGTGAACTCGCAACTTAAGTGGTTATATATCGTTCGGAGTACCTTTTCCTTCGGAGGTATTAATTGGTGGTTATAATATCGTTCGGAGCAGAGTCAATATAGATATGGCTCTGGTTCAGAGTACCTTGTCCTTCGGAGGTACTAAATGGTGGTTATATATCGTTCAGAGTACCTTGTCAAGCCGAAGCCAGAGCCTCTTCGAATCATCCTTCATGGTCATATACTTTCATGGTACTGAACCAAATTAAATTTTCGATGAATTAAAATTTAGAAATTTATTTTTCCCTCCAGTGGCAAATCGGCAATGAATCACCGTTTTGCAGATATTTTTGTTTCCTCAAACAAAATACCAGTTTTGCTAACCATACTCTTCTATAGGAGCATAGTAGGAGAATCCACAACCTGACAATCACGAGAAAGGGTGACAAGATTAAGCAACCTAGGCACTAGGTTCCATTTTGCAATCAAGAAATTGAAAAAAAGGACCAACAGACGGACTAACTTTTGAGTGAGCGGGCACAGCAACAAGAGTTGCTAAAAATCCCTGCACCGACAAAGTATTTAAAGATTTATCTGTGATCTTAATATACAAAAATCCTTCTTTTCGAGCAAAGCCACCACATCTTGGAACTCCATTTTTCGTAATTACAACGATTTAGACATTGCACTACTTTGTAATTTCCATGTACGCTTTGCTCACTCAGTAGCGAATTTCTGAATAGTAAGCATTTGGTTTTAGTTATTATAAAACAATATAGAAATTGCAGAAGGATACATAATCTGGCCTTCCTTGAGTAAAATCTTTCAAAGGCTTACTTATTCACAATGAGAAAGCCTTTATATATGGATCAAAACCATTAAAAACAAAACTTCTGCAAAATATAGAGCATATTTTCTGTGACAAACAATTGCAAACCATTAACCAATCCTGAATAAAATCCCCAACACAGCTCCCCCCTCCAAAAAAAAAAAAAAAAAAATCCAGAGTGCTCTTCTCTTTTCCTCCATTTCGAATACAGGCGAATGAGGACTCCAACTTCGAGGAAGACCTTTTCACAGTTTTAAAACAAATTAGAAAAATTACAAGTGTGGCAACTGACACCTCAATTAGAATGTGGATGCCGCTGTAAAGCGAGAAAAATGAATATTAATTAGCCAAGTTTAGTATATACAGTATTTATAAAGCACGATGGTTTAACCAAACCACAGTTCCACTTCTAGCCCAGTACTTGGCCAAAGGATTTGCTTAAACTGGGGGTGAAATTTAAGCATTAAATTCAATAAAATTGGACAGCTTGCTTGCTTACTTACATTATCCGCTTATCCATTCAACATGCAGGGTATACGTTGCCTCAGACATGAGAACCACCATATTGCATAATCCATATTGACCATCAAATCCAACAATTATAACATTCAGAAAATAAAGTTTCATTTTCTATACTATATTTTCATTGCTCCTATCTTGTGGCCACATATTTGAAGACTAAAATCATAGTTCAAAGTTCATCATGGGCTCATAACTTCAAAACATCTGTAGCCTAGTCTTGTGTTGACTCCATTCATTAGTTATGTGCACACCAAAATCTTTTTAATACAGTTGGAATTAAGACTCGACAGCTAGATTAGTCAGATGTAAAGGTTGTAGTAATTTACTAATTTACTAAATGTCTCTTGACAGAACAAGATTAATTTCACAAACAGCACTAAGAAACAAATTAAAGTTCAGCACCTACATCAGAAAACTTATCTATAATCTGGAATAAATTACCATTAATATTCAACTGAATGTCATCAAGGTCTTATCCCCCCCCCCACTCCCACAACCAAATTAAAGTTTTAATTTAGTTTTACTTGCTTAAAGGTCATTACTTGCTTAAAGGTCATCCAAATTTGCCTTTCACCGCAAAAGCCTGAACATCGCCTAATGTGTGTCTAATGCATTTGACAATTCAGTCAGATATATACATACAAGACTGGACTTAACAACTCTCTGGGGTGGCACCCCTCTCTTAAGGCTTCATACGATGAAAATGGGTTTCCAATTTGTGCACAGTACTCCTGTTATGATTACAGTCCTCTTAAACACTTAAACGGCTTGTTTTAAATCATTTATTAGTAGTTCATGCACAACTATATCAAACCAGGATTTAAATTAAGAAAAATCACGATACCACATATAACCATCCATTAATCCAGATAGATTATTTACAACCGAGCATACAGCAGTCTGAGGCATATAGTTTTTAAGCTGATTATCTACTAACGCATCTGCCCTTTCCAGAAGAATAACTGTTCAAGAATCGCATTTAGCATTTTGAACATCATGTATTCGAAACATGTCTTTTGAACATATACGTTTTAATATTAAATTGCACCTTTCAAGACTGCCTGAACGTTAGCCCCTTTCTCAGACTGAGGAAAAACCTGCGGGAAGAATTACTGGCATTTACAACTTTCAACAATATATCAAAACATAAAAATTTCACCTCTGACATTCACATACTGTATTGGCATCGGATCAACAATAATATTTACGCTTAAATCTCGACAGCCTTACTCTTGTAATATGTTCTGTACTAGTAGTTGACTTCATTCTAAATCATTCAAGAAAACTATCAGCCAGTTCTTGCTCCCTCAAACCATTAAGTATCTTTATCTTTTTATATTTACATATACCATTAAAAAGATGGTTTATTCAGATCCAATTATAATATAGCAATGGTCCTTAACTATTTATTTTCCTCCCATACAGTTAGTTTTTTTTTTTTTTTCACTTATCGCCCACTGTTTTTTTCCCCTTTAGAAGTCTCTCAATTGAACAAAGGTGAATTGTCTATGTTATGCAATTTCTCATCAACAGACGTATTCATGTATTCCCCCAATCATTAACATACGATATTTAATAGTTCGCTTGTAATAAACTTTTATTACTTTGACCACTAGGGACTTCTTTTTCAGACTCACTTTATTAAAGCATGGAGAAATCCTACCTGTTCCTAAAACCTTGTCGCGTTGATTTTAATACAGTGCTCTTAATATTATTAGTGTATGAAGTAGAAAGTTGGTAAACCGCTCCTCGGCAATAATATCTGATTAAATTTTTACCAAGTCTTAGAACACGATCTAATATATTGTCTGGTGACGAACATTATTAACCAATCTATGTACAACAGTTTCAATAACTTGCAAAAGACCACTGCTGTTAACCAATCTATATAATTTCCATAACTTACGAAAAAGTACTGCACTGGCACTTCCCGGGTCATCCGTCCATACGCAAGTCCCAAGTCCCCACAAATTAGACTTTCTTGGCAACCATATCAAACACTTCCAGGTAATATACCAAATTCATACATAAAAACATTACCCTAAGCATGAAGGCGCATAAACAATAATAAGAGAGGTTCTCTGATCAAAGTATTTGAAGCTTGCCTCAATTTATATTCAAAAGTAGTTACCAGAGGTCTAGTTTAAAGAGAAGAATAGCTGTTGAAAAAAAAAAATCCGGTTTATCACCTAAACCTACCCTCTGGGAATATAAAAGCAAGAACAGGAATTGCACTATTTCTCAGAACCATCAAGTCACCAGACCTTCTTTCAGTAAACGCTATTATATCAGGAGACTTCCCATCTGTCAAACTATAATTTGCTTTGTTGAACTGAATGATTTAGTGTTAGACCAAAAGGAGCAGACTAAAACGTAAAAGTAAAAGTATATTATTTTTATCTGGTGGCAGGGATGCCACAAGAAACATTTAGTTTTGCATTGAAATATCCTGACATTCTGTCACTGTCCCCTCTGCATCTTATTTGCTTTTCAAATTGGATTCAAGGTTGTGTGATATGTATACTTTAATTTCAAAAACTGGTTTTGGTTTTTGTCACCTTTACATAAAATATTTATAAAATTAAGTAGTAGACAGTATCATTGTTTAAAGGTTTTTGTTGGATGGCTTTGGAAATGTTACAGGTTTGTGAAAAAATTATAAATAAAGCTGACTGTTGAACCATTGAACCGACAGTTTGCCTTGCTTAATCTCACTGATATATCTTAGTTTGGCTTAATCGGAGATATTGGGTCTATTTTGCATTCAGGCTTTTATAGCCAACCTCTAAGATTATTCAGTACATTGCTGGGGTTAACAGAATTTGCAACTTCAACTACGAAGACCATTACTCATCTGTGATGAAAACTATTGTATATATGTCTTTGTTGCACCTTTTTGTGTCTCTTTCCACTTCCCAACCAAACAGTGAGCTGACATCATCCATCTATGACTATCGCAACAAAGCGCATGTAATATTTTTTCCTAACATTACAGCAGCCAAAACACTAACATACTGCTTGTGCAACAAACAAGCAATGTGTTAATTGGGCAATTTGTTACTTTCAACATGTAGCAAATTTTTTTCGACTTCATTGTTCGTAAAATTTTACCTTTAGTGTTGGCATAAACTACATAATTTTTGTCTTCCAATAACATTGACATTTCCAATGTAGGTGAAACCGTAGTAAAATAGGCTTTGAGGTAGGTGGCACCTTATAAGAAGTATCGCTTAAATGTGTGCATTGCTCAACTCACTTGAACACATGGTACAAACATTTCTTTGGGGCGAGCTACATTGTGCGCACAGTTTTCAGTTTATCCATGCCTGTTCGTCTCTTCTTAAGTAACTATCAGACTTCAGGTTCACTTCTATAATTTTCCCATATTTAAAAAAAACTTTCATGTAAGCTTTGTGGGAGTCTGAAAATATGACTTTCATCAAATTACGTACGACAGCCGTGTGGTGATTATCACTGAAACTACAACAAAAAATGTGGTAAGAAATCAAAACAAGTAATGAGCCTCAACACTCCTAGTAAATGACACTAAAAACAGAAGAGGATCAGTGCAATATATCAGCACTGAAAAAACTTAAGTGAAAATAAAAACGACGTCCTAACTTTCTCCTCATGTAGGATGAAATGTTCTACCCTGGCCCGGGGGAAGGAATGGTCACCCTAGAAACACGCCTCCCCCCGCCCCCCCTCCCCCGACGAATCTTACTTGAGCTAAGTGACTTGGCCACCGAGAAACCCAGTTTTTCAATTTTCCCCCTAGCTATAAACTCAGTGGAAGGTTATGATTCCTTCAAGCACACCTTAAACTTGGGAAATGGATGGGAGGTTGAAGATTTCCCACGCATTTTTATCACACGTGGCCACCTCGCCTAAAGGTAGTTAAGCTTTCTTGCATGGATCCAGTTCAAAATACACCGGCAAAAGTTGCCTAACCAAGAGGAAAGACCTCGTATCAAAATATCACAACCTATGCAGTGGCTCCCTATTTTCAGAGATCAAACTCCCATAAATTGGCATTTTTTTCAAGATCGAGAGGTTTAAGAATGTTACGCAAAATTCAAAATCAGAACTAAGCATAACCTCAACGTCCTCGACTTGAGGAAAAAATGGAAATGCAATTATACCTCTGAATTTGCTTGTTTGCTTTGAGTACCCCTATGTCGTTGCCTCGGAGGAGCAGGCGCAAAAATAACGCAAAACACTCGCAAGGGATAGGTATTGGGCCGGTTTTAAGCCTATCTGACCAATTTGATCAAATTGGCCCCGCGCCTTAAGGGGGCCTTTGAAGCCTTTTACTGTATTCTAAGAGGATTAAACCGCTACCGAAAACATGAAATAATGATCGAGGAAGAATTATTCCTCACATTGTTATGCATACTACATTAACAGAAAATTTTCACTTGAAAAATCATTTTTGTTTTAGACAAATGAAGTTTAAATTTCTATAATAATAATAATAATAATAATAATAATAATAATAATAATAATAATAATAATAATAATAATAATAATAATAATAATAATAATAAGTGACAAATATACCATACCAGTTTATCTCTGAGTGCAAGATGTTGCCATCTCAGGTTACAGAAAACGGAGTTTTGAGAGAGAGAGAGAGAGAGAGAGAGAGAGAGAGAGAGAGAGAGAGAGAGAGAGAGAGAGAGAGAGAGAGAGAGAATTTTCCTAGCACCGGCTCTGGATAGGTACTACGTGAACTGACAAACTAGAACTTAAGAGTCTTCCTACATCCTGTCGAAAATCACTGACAACCCTAGCGCAACAAGCCTACATAGTTAGTAGATAAATTCGAACCCCGCCCCCTCTTTTTTAATTGCTGATACTAAAATGCAAGCCTTGCAGACAGCAACCAGTTTTGGTTGAATAATTAAGCGTTAAAACTCAATTGTGAACATTAAATACATTGCATTATTTCTACACCATTTTTAAGGTATCCATGTCGAATCCATTCGGCAGCATTCTGTAACATACCAAGTCACCATTTAAAGTAGGATATTTATGATTAGAAACTTGGGTACATTTTTCTACTTCACCGCTATTGTCCATGCCTACGCTCAATCCGTTCCGGAATGTCAAATAAATTTCGAATCAAATTGAAATTTGCTATCAACACAACGGAATCTCAGCGCTTTAACCGTGTTATCTTTGTTACTGTTGTAACCTAATCCCGGAGAGACTATGGTAGAGCGTCCTACTTGGGAATGTTCCCGCAATTTGTTCCCGCAATTTGCTGTTTCCCTATATACAAAATAACCACCTAAAACTTAATAACAGAGGCTAGAAAACTAAAAACCCAGCACAGTTTTTTTTTTAACCTCAAAAGGCAATGAGGGTTACTGGAAGCGTTTTAAGCTTAGTCTGTAAAAAGCAAGGATAATTCTGTGGCTACTGCCAGCGGAAAAACCAACGAAATTAAAATGTTAAAATAAAATATATTTTGAATCTTTAGCAGTCTTTTCTTGTCCACCCAAAAGTGTAGTTATTGCTACTTAATCTTTAATATGTCTCGATTTGGAGAAATAAAAAAAAAAAGGTTTTTCTGAATGCAAATAGCCCAAATAGGGTACACACAAATGTACGATACTTGGAAGGCTTCATGCCGCCGGTAAAAATTAGCGAGACAACACCACATGGAACGATACCCGTGATAATCTGCAAAAATGTTTGCCACAGGTGATTCACTGCCAGGTAAACCAGTTATCTCCTGGAACTTGGGAGATTAAAAAAAAAAAAATCTAAAATGCATTTGTGCTCACAACAAAATCAGCAAATGCTCACAACGAAATCGTACTTGCACCTAATTGATTAATGGTAAAACCTGCTAACAGAAGTTCCAAGATTAAAACGCAGACCAAGCCAGTCATTACAAGGCCTTACATCCTTCATGAAAATTTTACATGGCCAGAAATACCTGCCATTTCTTCATACCATAATAAATGTACATTGAAAATACTAAAACCACATTTTCCTGCTATCTGCAACATTTAGACCACCTTTTACAAAAAGTTTTACTAACCTTTTGCGCAGTTTCGCCGAGTGGAATTTAGTTCCTGTGACCGCCGGTTCACACCAGGGAGAGACAGACCTCACCCAAGAGCGAGGCAGGAGAGGAGATTTTCCAGTCAGTAGAGCCAACGTTGATATCGTACAACATATGAGTATTTCAAGCCGTAATTATGTTTACAGGTGGGAAAACTAGTGTGAATTATGATAATAATCAATATTAACAATATCTAATTTGCGTGCCAAACTTACTAGAAAATTCAATTATCATTTCAAACTATTTTAACTCCATGCTTGTGGTAGCCCTGGTTTACTTTAAAGACAGAAGCCCCGCCCTTTAATGTACTGCCAAATTCATTACTAAGAAACGGACAGTAAATTTCGTATTTATAAAAAAAATTATAGCATTTATAAGTGACTGCTAGTCACTTACAAATGATGAAGACATTCCTTGACCAAGGAAATATGTATATATATTTCATTTCTGTTTATACTATTAATCAGTGAATCTTTTTAATTGGATTTAAAGATGAAATATACTACTCTTGTATAAACTGCTAATTAATATAATATAATTTACCCCAGAGTAACAGAGGGGAAGTCAGCATTTGTTTGTTTATGCCGTATACACTGCAAATCTTGCGTGAACAACACAGGTTTGAAAATGGTGGGTATTTTAGCAGGAAGTGCTGCTAATATTGACGTTTTCAAAAAGGAAGGAAATTTCGAGCGAGTGCAACATTTCCGAATAAATTTTCTTAATGTTAAACATCAACAATATGTTGTAAATAAAACAATTTTACCTCTGCCTCAGTGATGAATTAAGATTGGTTATCCTCAAACATCTCATTTTACCGTTTTAGTTGCCATTCTGCTTTCCCAGACACTTATTGCCAGAATTTATTAACAAAATTCATAGCAAATATATTTTTTTGTATCGAAATACCCTTTTCATATGGCATGGCTGACGAACTCCGAAATAACTGGTTTATTTTTTTGCCTTACTGCTTAAAATGAATATTTAGTGCCATTTAAAAAAAAAAAAAACAATAAATGTAATTTTCGTTTACCGCCATCCAAACAACCAATGCAGTTTCCCTGTGATGACATTTTACTTTCAGCTACTCTTAGTGTTATAAAACATACCGGTGTATTGTCCACTGATTTAACGAAAAATATGAACATAGATCTCAGTTTCTTGCAGGTCACGTACTGTTCATTTGCAGAAGGCAGCGTCTTCCGGCTGATAATACCGTTCTTGAAATAACAAAGTGATCCTCCTGAATTAGAGCGAAGTGAAGTATCTTACAAATATTTACAGGAATGGCATAAATACTGATATTGTGATCACAGTGTAAGTCAAAGAGTCTCGAATGAAGGGAGTATTCAGTACTTTACGAACATTTTCCAAGCTACATTAAGTACATACTGTACTTGTGATCAAAATCTAATCTGCATCACAGCGAATAAAGGAAACGTCGAGTACTTTGTGAATATTTACAAAGCAGTAATAGAAAATGTACAAGCTAGTAAAATCTAAGCTAAGGTATACTCAGTGCTCTTGTACACAATTGCCGAAATCTTGCTGAAAAGGCCTTCTCAATTCAGCATGAAGTTTCATAAGTAAATCGATCTGGCAAAATTCATGCATGCCACTGGAATACAATAAATAGTATTCCTTTAAGTATTCCACGACGTCGCTTTAATAGTGAGTAAATCTTACACTACAAGAGGAAAACTAACAAAGACAAGTAAGTATAAGTTAATTTATAAATGATAAAGAGTGAAATGATACTTTTAATACTACGTATTCTTACTCTAAATGTTTTAATGCATGTATGTAGAGTTTAATTAACTGGTATTTAGGTGTTATATATATGTATATGTATATATATATATATATATATATATATATATATATATATATATATATATATATATATATATATATATATTCAGAAATGTAAAATAGCAAATATCGTTTAATTAATATCGAATTCACTGTATCTGGGCTCAACTATTTATTCAGAAAGCACGTAATGAGAGACCTCATCACATAAGTTTAAAAACCTTCCATAATTCAAGAGGACTAATTAATTCCGAGAAATTCTAGCACGATTTGCCGGCAAATATCCTATTTTCAGATTTTTCTTTAGAACTACTTCTTGGAATGAACCAAAAAGAGTATCTTTCGTTTATTAAGAGATGAAGCAGATGCTAACCTTTAATAAAATTGTCTTCTCAGAAAATATCATCTCTGCGACGTCTCCAGAAAGGGGGCAGTTTATTTGCAAAAAACTTCCACTCCAAAAGTCCCTAAGCACGAAGCGAAAGCAATACGGATTATTACGATCTTCAAAGATTCACCACATTCTAGTATACAAAACAGTTGACTGAAGTACGTTTTAGCGTATGTTGAAAGAAAACGAATGCTTCCCATTGTTTTTAAAAGAAAACTTAAATGAAACAAAGTATGTAGGTATCACTGGTGTCTACATTTCTTTGTTCATCTTCTGTGTGTTATTTACTTTTTTTATTTACCTCCGCTTTACTAAAGCAAGGGTAAACGACACTGTTCTAAATTTGTTAGTGTATAAAAAAGACGCAATTAACATACCGAGCATGTTAATTATAACTGACGCAGGTCATGTGGGTAACTATGCTAATTCCCTTGGATGTAGATGACCTAGTAATCAACGGACTTATTGAGGTTCCACTATCCCCCCCCCCACCCTATACTAATTCTTTTTATAACTATTTTATTGAATTTTCTCCCATTTTCTATTTTAATTAAGCCATAAATAAACCTGTGTTATATACATATATATATATATATATATATATATATATATATATATATACATATATATATATATATATATATATATATATATATATATATATATATATATATATATATATATATATATATATATTTGCTTATCGGGAAGCTTGTCTACATTTCCTGTTATAGAATGCTTTTTATTTTCTTACAATCTCTTCGATTCTTCTGGTCAGGGCTAGAACAGGGAATCAACTAAGAATCCCCAATGACCTTGTTTCATGAAAATAAATTTAAAATATGAAACAACAAAGTGTTTTCACATTAAATTTTCATCACCAGAATCGTAGGGAAGATCAGGATTATCTGTGTGAAAAAAATTAATTTCCTAGAAAATGAATTAGGAAAAGCAAATAACTTTCAGCAACACAAACATAAAAAAAGTAGATTTTGACCTTTCCTCCAAACCCTTGAAGGAAAAGAATTAGGCTTTCCTCGAAAATGGAAGGGGATATACGAGCAAAGAGAAGGGATGAGTCGAGAAGAACGTCCTTGAAAATCATCCAGATAGTTACTCATTTTCGTCCGCAAATAAAGGTTCTCATTCACTTTTTCATTTGTTTTAATTTTCTCGTTATGCATAATTAATATTAACGCACGATTTACCTAAAAAATGTTAAGTCCATTAGTATTTAAAATAACCTATTATAACATATGCAGGTTGAAAAATACAAATAAATAAGTGTCCCTTGAATAGGCTATACGCAACTACTCCGTTTTCGCTTGAGTGCACCCATGTAATTTCCTTGAGCCCACAATTGGAAAGAAATAAGAAAAAGAATATATAACAAAAACTTAGAATCTGTGCTGGAATTGAAAACAGTCTCGGAAATAGGAAACAATTTTTCGCCGTCCTGAACGCATTGTGTCCTTTCGCTAGGCGTTGCTTTCGGTCTCGAAGAAATTTCGCAGCTCCTACACAAGGAGATTCTTTTAATCAGTAGAAGGCGTGAGAGCTTCAAGGGTCGTGCTACGTTTCTTGCATTTCATTCACTGTTACCTTATGAAAGAAGAAGAAGGAAAAAAAACGCAATTTTCTGACGGAAAGACAATGGCATGTGGAGCCTTCTAAACAAATTTTCTTGTATGGAAAATTTTACTTAAACGTTTAAGATGAGGAACAAGAAATAACAGTAAGAATGCAGTGCTGAATGAAGTACTTGGATATCGAATAAGGAATTTTTTTTATGAAAACTAGTGGAAACTTCAAGAAAATTTTTCCGTTTTATTCATAAAAAATGCATTATCCTAAAGGAAAACGGGACGTAATATTGTTCCTTTGATAACATTTATGCGAAGAATGTAAGGTGGTAAAAATCAAATCAAATATTCAAGCATTCCAATTCAAATAGTTCCTGATCATCAACGTTTGCCGTAAACCGTTTAATTTTTATAAAACTATAAAACATCGTGAAAGTGAATATTCCATGAAAAACAAGTATAACAAACTCCTGACTTTATTAGCAGTGAAAAGGAAAAATTAGAAAACATTTTTTTTACAGCAAAAAAACATCCTTATCAGACAGCTATCACGTAGTCAAGAATATTGCCTGAAAGATGCAACTGAATGGACATTATGACTGAGGGAATTCCACAAGAGAGTGATGTTATTCATATGAATGAAGACGTCAACGACCGTATCCTAGAGACTCGAGGGATACGAATTGTCACCGGCACCCGATCTTTGCCTCCTGTGGCCTTTGCTATAAATCTTCCTTCATCATCACTGCCTTTAACGCCGCTTGACGCGTAGTGCCTCTGAGACATTCCGCCACTCATGTCTTTCCTGTGCTTTATCTTCCGCAAATCTCCACTCATTTCCATCTCCCTTCTTATTAATCTCATAAGCAAGTCTGAGTCTTCCGACTCTGGTACTCACAGACGCCACGCTGACACTATTTCGTACAATTCTCCAAGTTGTGCGAAGGATAAACATATATATACATATTTACGAGCAAGGCCTAAAATTTTAGCGATGTAAAAATGTAAAATACGTACATACATACATAATACACACACACACACACACACACACACACACACACACACACATATATATATATATATATATATATATATATATATATATACATATATATATGTGTGTGTGTGTGTGTAAGGGTGTATGGGGACAGAGCAAAACACTGTAGAAAAAAGAGCAATAAAGCATTTGTGCTGGGTGATTTGAAACTATAGTTGTGATTTCGAACTTTTCGAAATAATGCATTAAGCATTTCCAACAGATGAGTCAAGTGAAATAAACAGTAGAGGAAACGAACCTGAAAATAAAGATAATTAATAATCAATAAAAAGGCGTACAAAAAAGAACCTGGTAGGGAAATATTTCGTTTCGAAATGATTGATTAATGGCTGATATTAATTTAAAGCACCTTAATTAAAACTGATCAATTAAATCGCGAGAACGACCTCTTCGTTAGGTATTTTTTCCACCAGCAGTAACGAGGTCAAATTAGCCTCCTCGCACCAATGTCATTCCATAAAGAAAGGTTGAATAGAGAAAGGGATCAAGGAGAAAAATGATAATGAGAAATAAAAATATAATAGATAAAAGTGATATTATGAAATAAGATAATAAAATATGACAAAGAGAAAAATCAAGATGTTTTCCGACCAGGTTCTTAACTGACATGAATAAAAGAAAGCACACCCATAGATCTATTGTACACACTTACATCAACGTTGTTATCTGTCGATATATGCATCAACAAATTTCTTATATTATTTGTACGTTCCCATTTCTCCGTTGTTTACCATGACGGATATCTTTATGGATTCTTCTCAGCACCTTTAATTAGCAAGGGGAGTTACACTAAACAAAAAACATTCGTAACAGTCTGGAGAAGTTCTGGATCAATTCCTTAATTAAAGGGAGAAAATGGAGTGACAGAACAAGCATTTGGCATAAAGCAATTCAGAGTCTCTTATTCCACGGGTCAAAGTAGCCGAAGCTAAACAATGGAAGGATAAGAATCACTTCATAGTTTCTAGGGAGACATACGTTAAGACAAAATGGATTAAAATGGACTGAAAGAGTTACACATTGAAGCCTTAATTATGTGTGTGTGTGTGTGAGAGAGAGAGAGAGAGAGAGAGAGAGAGAAGAGAGAGAGAGAGAGAGAGAGAGAGAGAGAGAGAGAGAGAGAGAGAGATTGATTGTCTTGTTGTATCTGCAATCCTATCATTCTTTTTATTAAGGTACGCACTGTGCCACGTCATAAATAATTTTTCTCTCTTTCTTTAGGAATTTTTGTAATATTTTTCTGGTTCCAGTGGGATTTAATCTGTGTATAAAGACTAACTTGTAATATGCATTTTTCCCAAAACGCTATCTTCTTACTAGTTGCGAATACTGTTAAATTAGTTGTCTAGGAGGGTTCATATTCGCTTGAGTGCTACCTTTGATATACTTGTTATTCAGGATGCTGATCGATATACCTGGCCTCTACACTTTTATGCTCTACTTTATCGTATTCATGCTTCGTAATTCATGCCATATTTCCATCATTTCTTTCTGAAGTACCTAAAAAAACTGATAAACAATGATTATTGCTTTTATTTACTATCTACGATTTCAAAAGAAACTTCTACCTCATATTCGAATAGAAACCAATGCTTACCACGTGAAAGCTAAGAGCTCCTCCTAATGAGCCACAAAAGTGGAGTAATAATTTATTTTTGTTACCATTAGTTCTGAACCCAGTGTGGATTATTATTATTATTATTATTATTATTATTATTATTATTATTATTATTATTATTATTATTATGTTGTTGTTGTTGCTGTTGTTGTTGATGATGATGATGATATCAAATTTAATGATGACAGGGCAATAGGTACTTAACAAACATGTTTGCAAACAGGATAGCATAAAGGAAATATGCCAATACCCATCCATTTCCACGTATAATTGGAAGTAGGAGAAATTCAAAGCATCGAAATGGCACAAAACAATAACATGCAGCATATATAAATGGTAAAAGATAAAAAAAAGAAATTAATAATGTTTCAAGAACAGGACGAAAATTTTGAATCTCCTCTGACGTTAAATTATCATCTAATATGGGACAGCTGGGTTCTGGAATTCAGCATCTAATGGGTAAATAATGCTGAGAGGAAGAAAAATTGCGCATCTTTTGTATATTTTGGGTAGGGGGGGATGAGTGTTCCTAAAAGTCAGAAGGGTAGCTTTTAGATTTGGGTAATATAGGATTATATAAAGACTCCGATCAGTGAAATTGGTAATGCTGTATATTCCTAGCAATATGATATAATGTTCCTATTATTCATAAAAAGAAAATTTACACATTTCTAAAGCTACAAGTTATCATTATTGTGGTGTTATCATTCACTTTATATATGTATATATAGATGTATATTTATATGTATGTATATATATATATATATATATATATATATATATATATATATATATATATATATACAGTATATATATATATATATATATATATATATATATATATATATATATATATATATATATATATATATATATATATATATATATATATATATATATATATATATATATATATATATATATATATATATATATATATATGACATTAAGCTACAAATGTCGTTTAATACCCAATTCGGGAAAATCATCTAAGGGGAATAATAAGCGATAAATGGTTTGGTATGTACACCTAAGTGACTCAAATACTCGGCAGTACGAGCCAACGACTTCCAGTCGACGTTCAAAACCATTCGGCTATCAAGAGAGGTAAGTTAATGCCGACTCTGCCGTATAATATACCAACCCAGTTCGTGGATTTGTATATTGTAGTTTAATATTTGTATATATAACATGTCACGGCGATGTGGAATATATATATATATATATATATATATATATATATATAATATATATATATATATATATATATATATATATATATATATATATACAGTATATATATAATTTTTTTTTCCATCTCATCTTTGAGCTTTCCATTGATGAAGGCACGTGCTTATGTATGCAGACACGAGTTTTTAAATAATCATTGACTTTCTTTGCTATTAGTCGGAAAACTGCAAAATAAAAAAGCAAACTATAAACAAAGGATAGCGCAATCAAACACTTGGTTTCCTAAAAGATAATTGTTTTGTCCACTCACACTACAAAAATATAATTTCCTCTCTCTCTCTCTCTCTCTCTCTCTCTCTCTCTCTCTCTCTCTCCATGCATCGAATGTCTTAAAAAAAAAAAGTCTGCATGAGCAATGCTAATAAAATTAGAAGTTATGTGAAAAGAGAATGCATTAGAGTATGCTTTCTATCGAGATTGAATCCATTCTATTACGTTAACTCAGACCATAACAGCACAGCTTCCATTCCCCTCCAGCTTCTGCATAGACAAAATTTGGCAAGAAC
>JANJGK010005630.1:25000-42500 GCA_039081455.1 Macrobrachium rosenbergii | reverse complement strand
GATGTAAGTTATTCTCAACGTATAGCGATCTGGATATTATACCAAATTTGTGGCTTAATATTTGTAAATATATAAGAGGCGCGCATGCGAGCGACTAAAAATTCACACACACTCAAACATATGTATATGTATATATATATATATATATATATATATATATATATATATATATATATATATATATATATATATATATATATATATATATATAATTTATAAATATATATAAATATATACATACATATATATACATATATGTTTATAGAGTGCGTTGAAATATAATCCCTAATGCATTCCAAGAAATTTCCGCTTAAGGAAATGGCCAAAAACTTGACCTGAAATCAAAGAAGAAAAGGCTTTTATTCGCTCCTTTAGGAATCTTTACGAGACACCATTGAAGCCGGATAATGGCCATTGAGAAAAGTCCAAGGGTTCCAAATTAGCTCGAACAAATAATATAAAGAGAGGTTTTATGGAGATGAAGTCCTCTCACTTAGGGCTTTTTCTGTTTTTTTTTTTTTTCGTGTTTCTAGCTTTACAAACTGGTTCACACTTCTGTTACGTAGACTACTTAAAAGTTTTAGGAGTGATCAAGGAAGGGTATTTGAGTAAAAAGCGGGATCCCATGTTAATTTTTGTTCCTTCGTATGGAATCCTTCAACAACAGTTTTTTTTTTTTTTTATATCAGCTTCCGAAATGTCGTAAGTGATCTCCACAAAAGAAAACTGTTGACAATCGAGAATAATATTCATTAGACTGCGTTTTCATTTTATTTGTGTTCTTATGTGTTTTAAGGAGCGCGTGGGTCACATTTACACATTTCCAAACTCTACAGATGGTCCGAAAGATTGTTTTCTTAAGGCAGGGATGGAAAATGAAGCAATGAAAAGTTGAAGAAACTGGACAGCTAAGTGAAACGACTTGAAAGAATATACAATGCCACATGCAAGCCACAAACAGAATACGTCTCATTTTATTTGCCATGGTTACAATTCACAACCTTGAACACTGATTATATATTTATAATTTTGAGTGTGTAACATTTGATTAGACGAAATTTTAAGGGCCGAGATGTATTTTGTCTGTGCACTGTTGAGTGCAAATTTAGAAATGTAAACTTGGCTAATAACACAAAAAATGACTGCCTATTTTGACACGTACAGTTGCACAGATACTTATTTATTAGAAGGTGCGAGTATGCTTCCTGGAGTTCCGAATTGATGGCCTACGACATGTCTTTGGAATATTGCTGTAGAATCATCATTTGCTATACTTTTGATAAAGTATATCAACTGTTATTTGTTTGTCATGTAGCAAAAAAAAAAAAAAACTCATAGTTACCTTCCTGCTCAATTTCTCAATAGTTGCTTTAGAGCGAGGGGATTCAGTGCCACTTTGGCTTTTTGCATAGCAGCGAAGAAATCAGCACGTTCAGAGGCCCGGTTAAAGTTAACATATATGTTATATTTCACGTCAAGGTAGCTTTGTTTTCTACATGACAGGAAACATTCTCGCGATTTTACTGCTTGAAAGATGCGTTTCACCCTGCTTTGGATTTACGGAACGATGATATTTTTATACTCTACCTATAGCCATAGCTGTTCGTTTATCCCATTTCTGTCTGTTCTTGCAAAACCGGTTTTCTTATAAGAAAAATTTGGTTTTCTTACTGCAAAGGTTATTTTATATGTCAGTAACTAACTGTTATCGCTTTTGAGAATTGATTCGAATCATAAATACTTTTGGGAATTGTTAATTTCTGTTTGATTGCATGTAACAGGGTTTTGCATAGTGAGATTCATTTGTAGCGAATAATCCTGTGTATATATATATATATATATATATATATATATATAATAATATATATATATATATATATATATATATATATATATATATATATATATATATATATATATAGATTATATATATATATATAGAGAGTGAGAGAGAGAGAGAGAGAGAGAGAGAGAGAGAGAGAGAGAGAGAGAGAGAGAGAGAGAGAGAGAGAGAGAGAGAGTGAGAGTTTTCTTTGCATAAAATATTCACGCAATTTTTCACTTCGTTTACATTTTACGGGGTCCGTTTTTCGATTGCTGAGAATTTGCCTTTCTTTGTATCCATAACCTCAGAATCATTTTATGAAAGTATTATGTCACCTCAAAAATTGGTGAACTTTAGAATGGTTGGCACCGGAATTCAAAAGCTACTTGTTCACTGCGGATTTTGAGAAATAAAGCTTCTTAAATGATGTGTTTGACTTTTATAGATACTAAAATGCATTGCTTTATTTTGATATTTATTCTTAGGATAAAATATATGTCAACTTCATCGACTTATAGGCAGTACAATAAAAGTAACTCAAAAGTCATATCATGTAAGGTGGATAAGCATTTAATGTTGGATTAGTTTTTAATTCTTTTTATTATACCTCTCTTTTTTCATAAAATCGTTGTACAAAAGCATAAGATATTTTTCTGTTATTATTCCGATAGCCTCTTTTTCAGCATGATTTTACCAATCCTTCAATTCGTGGCCATTTACGAGGTTCATGTCTTCATTTCATCATTAACATGCCTTTATGTCCAGCATACAGCAGGAATTTCAAAAATGTACCTTTTACCTCATTTTTACAGGAGATATACGAAAGGTCGCAATCTGCGGCTCAATTGTGTTAGAGGAATGCTAAATCAAAAGGATAGAAGTGATATTATTATTATTATTATTATTATTATTATTATTATTATTATTATTATTATTATTATTATTATTATTATTATATAGCGAGTGCTAATGGATTTGGTGTATAAACAAAACCTATCATCCAGTATGTAAGGTATCGTGAGTACGGCATATTAAATTGCATTCAAGCAAGCTAGATTCAGGAGGAAAAGTATATGACTCTCTCTCTCTCTCTCTCTCTCACACTGAGGGACTGGGGCAACCCGAACGAATTGTAAGGTCTGTAAGGTCTCTCTCTCTCTCTCTCTCTCTCTCTCTCTCTCTCTCCTCTCTCTCTCTCTCTCTCTCTCTCTCTCTCTCTCTTTCTCGAAGATAGTCTTCCTGCCCCACACAATGTTTCTGCATGAAAATGAGAGAATCTTCTGAATATTTAGTTTTAATGTTCGTCGTGCATATGAATATACACGAGAATTCAGGGATTACCTGCATACACTCCAAGTATTTGAATATTCACATTCACGGCGTCAATTTCCAAAATTTTATAAGGCTTTTCTGCCTGTGGCCAGGAGAAGGAGTTCAGAGATGAAAGCGGCCTTCAATCCACTTTAGGAGGGCAAGAGGTCTCAAAGAAGCAGAATAATGGCAATTGAAATATTAATGAGCTTCAAACTGGGGGATACGAGAGCCTGAGGGAAAAATGTGAGAAAAGCCTCAGGTCCCTCACTCTGCTTCATTCAGCTGCTATCTTGTGGAGGATTTTTTGTTTTATTGAAAAGTGAATTTAAAAAGAAACTAGGTGGAATAACAGTACTTAGTAATGTAATGTTTGGTTGACTAGAGGTTAGAGCTCGTTAGAGATGAAAGGGAATTGTATGTGAACCTAACAATACCATAATCGCTATTTCTATGCTTGATTTGTTTTCTTATTCACAAGAACCAGATAACATATTCTAGAATGAGTACAGTTTGTTTTTACTGTAAAAATGGAATATTAAAACTTTCTCGGTAGAAATATTGTTATGCAATCGAAGGGAAAACAGAGTAATCGATAACTAATGTATGGTGAACTCTTCATGTATGAATTATATGAACGTTAAGATGTTTCATGTGACTGTGGTGTTCATGAAAAGGGTAAGAGCGAGGGGAAGCAACGAATACCATTTCATGCATTATTATGAATTTATAGTAATTTTTGTATAATCGGAATAACCAATGAAAAAGCAACTTTTTTGTGTTTTTTATAAAGGAATTTGAAATGCTATAAAGTAAGGTATGAAATATTAATCATCAGTCCCTAAATCTAACAACGGCAGCATTTGTACTCTCTAAAAACTGTGCATATTTTTAAACACAATTAGGTAGATATCTCGGCAATGAAAAAAAAAAAAAATTAGAATTTCCCCACCAAAATGGGAAAGGCAAAAAGCTTTTCGTATTTTTCTTACCATCAAATGCAAATGAAAATGAAAGCTAGCGTAATGTAGAAAACATTTCATGCCTAAATATAATTGGATTTCTGAACAGTTGGGAATTTTGTAAAACTAGGGATTTTTTTTAACAATGTACTATAGTAATTTCTAATAATATATAAATGTGCTGCATTTTTTTGTGATAAAATTTACAGTAATATCATTTTAGCTTGTAATTTCTTTGGTATGTGTGCTGAAGGAATGTATTTTGGAGAGATGAGTATTTATCTTTTCGCAGGAAATGGGTAAACTTGATTTTTCCTCTCATATTAAAATGTCACAACATTCCATCACAAAATTGAGCTAAAATAACTTTTTCAGCTGGTAGAAGGTGTTGCGTTAGGATAAGACGAACACAACATGAATAGTCAATTATGTTATAGGATAAATGGCATTTCCTTATTTCCAAAGTTGAAATATGAGACAGGACAACTTGCTATATTTTTAACTATGCTGCTACTTGCTAAAGTATTCTTTATACTAACAAAAAATATTCAGCATATTGTTGCCGCATTTCAGTGCTTCTCTAGTTGTCACGTTCATTCGCCTTTATTTGTTATTTTTCCAACAACTTTGAATTCACAATTCCAAGTTGTAAGGAGGATGGGCAGGAGTCTGTAGGAAACCCACTACAACCATCTCAAAGAGATTCTTGACGCCTCTTAATTTCCCCTTTTAGCGGGTGGCGCAATGGAAGGGACATCCTTCCTGTTGGTTGCAGCCATCTGTTGTCCCAACTACTGGTCGTCGCTGACATAAAAACCTGTTAGGGGGAAACAGAAGTAACTGAAATCTCATGAGTTTATCATCTTGTGTTACGTTTTTGTTTTTCTTGTATTTAAACGCCTGGCACTCGCATACACATGATCAGATTCTGTATCCTTTTGAATGCAAGCTGTCTGACAAACAGACGCTGCCTAATTAATTATCTGCACGTAAAGCAATTTCGTTTATTCCTTGTTTCGCTGTTGGAATGGAGTATATCTCCCCGTTCCCCTTACACATTAAACTTTGTTTATGTCTTTAATCCAAATTATCTCTTGTGTAATCCCATGTGGATTACTATAATTTTCTTTTTATTAACAGAATCTTATCTGCTTTCTCTCCCTCTGATTACTCATTTTTAGTTTTCTTTTATACTCTATAATGTACCCTCCAAATCAAGGCTTGTTAAGACCCTTTGTATTTTAATTTGGGCTAATCTTCTTAACGAATGGGAAAATTAATGGCGTTTTTTTAGTTCGCAAGTTTTTTCGAGAACTGTCTTGCATATGAAAAGTTAAAAATAAGTGGTTAAATATCGGCATTTATTGATTTACTTAAGCATTTGTGGTTGCAATAAGTCATACTGCCTGTTATATATATTGAAGATCTTGAAATTATATTGTAACTGATTGTCTGTAATTAATGCGTATTAATACTCTCTTAGATTTCTGTGATGATGTAACAAGAAATGTGCACTCTTAATACAAATTGTATTCATCATTTTTAAACTGAATTCCATACAAACATATCAACTCGTGGTACCCGTACCGTCGAAACGTATATATATATATATATATATATATATATATATATATATATATATATATATATATATATATATATATATATATATATATATATATATATATATATATATATATATATATATATATATATATATTTTTTTTTTTTTTTTTTTTTTTTTTTTTTTGCGTTTCACCTTGCATTATCATGGTTTTTTTTTTTACAGGTTATTGTCTTCTGTTAACTGATATGGTCGTATGGCTGCTTCGTTTGTTCCTGTCTGCTCCTCGTTATCAAAGTCACTGAAGGATAATCCTGTTATTATGATAAGGTAAGCTCATTTTCGTCTTATTCATTTGATTTTGGTAAATCATTCATCCGCGTAATTCTTTCTTATATTTATGAGTTTCGGTGCTGCCTTCAAGCATACTTAGCTAAGCTCCCTTAAAAACCAAAGTTTGTTAGATGTGGTGAGGCATTAACTGGTAAGTTGACTTCGTCTTTTTTTTTATTTATTGGCACTTTCGAACTTTCGAGATCACTGGTTGATTCGATATAGAAAGTTGTAATTCTCCCAACCTGGTGTAAAAGACACAACGCACACCACATTATAACATTGAAAAGTAAAAAGCGAAGTGTTGAAGGAAATTAAGTTGCAATAACAAGTAAAAAATGCGCTGAAGGTTCTTCGGCGCAATCGAGTTTTCTTTACAGCCACTACAGCGTATAATCAAGACCACCGAAAGTAGATCTGTCTTTTGGTGGTCTCTGTATAATGCTGTATGAGCCTCGGCCCATGAAACTTTAACCACGGCCCGGTGGTGGCCTATCCTATATCGTTGCCAGAAGCACGATTATGGCTAAATTTAAACTAAAATAAAATCAAAACTACTGAGGCTAGAGGGCTGCAATTTGGTATGTTTGATGATTGGAGGGTGGATGATCAACATATAAGTTTGCAGCCCTCTAGCCTCAGTAGTTTTAAAGATCTGACGGCGGACAAAAAAGTGCGGAGAGACAAACAAAGCCGGCACAATAATTTTCTTTTACAGAAAACTAAAAATGAACTCAGGAAAAGTAGCTGGGTGCTCTTTGTAACCGGGTTTTGTACCAAGAAAACCTTTATTTTTGTGTACTACGAGATTAAGTAGCCAGGGGAAACTTTAGAACAGCAGTCACATCAGCTTTTTGTTGCGTTGATTAAATAAGGGCACTGAAGAATTGTGAGTGAGATAGCGCTCAATCTAGAGGAAGTTGAATTAGAAGAAAGACCAGAAGTGATTATGAATTATTGTATATATGACGTGAATTCTATTTGAAAAGAAATTGTAAACCATACACATACCTGTAAAATTTATGACTTGTTACAATCTAGCTGTCGTGTCACTGTTAAATTCCTCGTTTTACATCCAGTAGGATTATTTATAATTTTTGTGAGAAAATAAAATTGTGAAAATATAAGGTTTGTTGTGCCACTAAGACTGTTAAATATGTCAATAGATAGAAAACACTAACTTCGCGTACGAGAACAGCACAGTTAAGGTATAGTCTATATATATAAAACCCAAATATAATAATAATAATAATAATAATAATAATAATAATAATAATAATAATAATAATAATAATAATAATATTTTTGTTGTTTTTGTTGTTGTTATATCCGCAAGTGTGCACTAAAATGGTTATACATCCATTGAATCTTAGAAGTAAAACCTAATCTTCTCATTGGTCACTTGTTCCATTGTAATAGTAGTGTTATCGGTTGTTTAATTTGCCCGCCCACTAAAAGTCGACTCATCTTGAATGAAAATTTTTACCGTTGCTGAACGACACCAAAACTTACTGGATGAAATGGAACTGGAAATGAAGGTATATTTTTGTTAACAATCTGGACGTTGAACTTTATTTTTTTTTCCTTTTGTCAGAAATATAAGAGCTCGGATTTAATGGCGTCCTTTTATGACAGGACTTTGTGATAACACATCCATTGTAATAAAAGGGTTATGTGTTAGTTTTCTACGAGGGATCTTTAGTATGCTCTTTCATTTCGGACATCAAAAATTCTGGCGAATGAGGTGGCGAATATCAAACCTTCATCCTTAGTTTTGTGGAATAGTTTTCTGGGAATAGAATGATTATCTCTATGACAAACATGGATTTACCAGATTGACCTGTTATAGTAAGGAAATAGTTTTAATATTTCATTGTATAATGCTCACAGGACGGAAATCTGCGCTATTTTAAAGCTAAAGTGTAATCTGGCTATTTTTTCTCTAATTATCAACACATTTTCGTAAGCCACTTACACTCTGTGACAGATTAATTTCCATTTCCTATACCAGCAAAGGTAATGCGAAAGAGTAGACCTGATATTCAATAGTTGTTTTTGAAAGACCGGTATGAAGGGTTGAAGTCCAGGCACTGGAGCCCAGAGGGTCATTCGACGCTGGGGGTTCCAAGTGTGAAATTTGATCTGCGACGAGAAATGAATAACATGCATATTTTTACTCCTCTTAACCCTTGTTCCCAATGAATTATAATATCTGTAGGGATGCATTGAAAATATAAATGGTTTCTCTCTCTCTCTCTCTCTCTCTCTCTCTCTCTCTCTCTCTCTCTCTCTCTGTGAATGTCGAAATATAGTGTCACTTCCAGATAATGTAAAGGCAAAGCCCCATAAGGCCGATTTAACATGTATTCCGAATCAGTTGGTCTTTCTTAGCCGCTTCCTTTAGTGGGAATCTCAAACACAGCCACTGATTGCAAAACCGATAAAGCCTTCCAACCATGAACGCACGCAATCAAGATTTGCAAATTACCTCTCCCGAAATAGTCGACTCAGTTTCCGAAACTCTAAAAATAACTGTATGGATATCATGAACTCTTGGGGAAGAATATAGGATCAAGGTCAATAAAAGTTAAGGATCATTTTTTTCTCAGTCAGTATTCCTTATCTAGTAATATTGCCATTTGAAAAATTTTCGAAACAAGATTCTAAAATTTAAAAAATAAACTCTCAGATGAATTCACTTTGGAACTAGAAATAATGAAAAAAAATTATTGTTGTTGCGTTAATTGGGAAGACTAGATGTGAATCTTATCAATAATTACCCGTCAACAAGAGCACACGAGTGAAGTTTGCAACATATACTTGTACAGTGATGTTTTCTATAGTAATTTCGCGAAATGGAAAATGAAATCGATGAGTTATTCTTGGGGGACATGCTAAACGTTATCACACGTTGTGAAATAACAACGAACTTATGAAAGAAATATTTCTTTTCATATTATTTCAAGCGGAATGTTTGAGCAGAGCCTAACCATTTCATCAAAAGCACTGTAAAATGGTATAAAAATATCTTCCGTAGCTTATAAATTTCACCATTCTTTCGATTAGATATGTCTTTATGGCAAGTCAAGATGTCATCCCTATAATTTAGATATATATATATATATATATATATATATATATATATATATATATATATATATATATATATATATATATTTTGTGTTTGTCGTATATTATATATATACAGTATATATATATATATATATATATATATATATATATATATATATATATATATATATATATATATTTTGTGTGTTTGCCGTATATTATATATATATATATACATACATATATACAGTATTATATCATTTATATCAGTGAGCAATAAATGTAGACGCTTTCACCAACCTTGGCAAGAACAAAAACGCATGTGACGTTCCATTAAAAATGTTCTAAATGTTTATATTTACATAATAAAGAGGTATTTTTGTGAGTCCCGTAGCCACATTTCTGTCGAATTTATGAAGGTTTCATTACCTCCGTACTTGTTTTCACTGTATATTTTAGTTGTTGTCTGTCTTAATTTTCTGTAAAAGAAAACTATTGACATGGCTATTTGTCTGTCCGTCAGCACTTTTCTGTTGACATGGCTATTTGTCTGTCCGTCAGCACTTTTCTGTCCGCCCTCGGATCTTAAAAAACTACTGAGGCTAGAGGGCTGCAAATTGGCATGTTGATCATCCACCCTCTAATCATCAAACATACCAAATTGCAGCCCTGTAGCCTCAGTAGTTTTTATTTTATTTAAAGTTAAATTTAGCCATGATCGTGCGTCTGGCGCCGCTATAAGTGCCAACAACACAGGACACCACTGAGTCATGGCTGAAAGTTTCATGTAACGCTTCTGCGAGTTTCATGGGTCGTGGCTGAGAGTTTCATACAGCATTATACGCTGTACAGATCTCTCGATTGCGCCGAAGAAACTTAGCTGCAATTTTTACATTTTTTTTTTCGCATGAAATCCCTATTTCGGAGAAATTTGATTCGTCATCTAATGGTTATTTACTCTTGCTTCGTGCCAATTTTTTATTGCTTCGTGCCAATTTTTCCTAATTTTATAATAATACTAATAATAATATACACCAGAATAAGGACTCAAGAACTACTTCACCGAAATATAGACCTGAAGTAAGCGAATCTAGTTTCTCATAAACTATTTATACTAACAACCGCTGAGGCTTCAAAGTAAAAAGAAACTCCAGATGACATTATCTGTTTCAGCTGCCACAGATTCGCTCACAAATAATCATACAAGAAATTCGAAGTTTGGCAGGAATGACGCTCTTATTTCCTTTGCCTTTCTGTCGGCATTCCATCTTTAACGAAGTGATTCTTTTTTTTCTTCCTCCCGTCGGGAGGATTTAATGCTTTATGATCTCCCGGGAGATGAAATGTCTTCCTTTTTCTTCCTGGAATCAGATTATTCCGCTCAGTCTTTAGGAAACCTCGTCTCGTACACTGAATAGAATAATTTTGTGAGAGAAGGTTATCAGGATGTAAACCTGTAACAAAGTTTCGGTATTATTTCATTTTATTTCTGTTCACCTTCCTGTGGTGCTAATATTACGCCAGTGTTAAAAATATGTGAGCCATGTTTTTGTTTCGCGCGAGAAGTTTCAAGGTATAATGACGCAAATGTTCTTCCTTTACGAAAAGTATAATAATGAAGATTAACCATAGCTGCGAATGTTAAACGAAATGACGTACCAATGCAATATGAATTCATTTTTATTATCATATACATTTTATTGAATTAATATAAAGCCGCCGAATTTTTTTCTGTGAAGAATATTAAGAGACATTCCTCATGAAAATGTTGGTTGAAGAACTTATATTTTTACCAAGGTAATTGATTTTGTAAAATTAATGTAGTACGCAAGATTTATCATTTTCATTAATTTAGTTGAAGTTTAGAAAATTCATGTTTAAGCTGTCTGTTGCAGATGACTTATTTGTGATATAATTTCTTAGTCTCTTTGACTTGAAAAGCTCATTAAAGAAATATATTCAGCACCTTATTAAGGGAAGAGATGATGCTGGTAATAATAATGATTATAAAAAATTATAAAGAAGTTATGAAAATTGTATTTTGCTCTGTATAATAAAGTAAAAATAAAATAAAAACGCAACAAAAATTAAACGCCTTTTTCTAATTTGCAATTTGATTTCTAAATGAATATGTGAACAGTTAATAGCTCAGGTTAATGTATGTAGGGAAAACATTAAACAGACTGTATATATTGTATTTTAAATAGTGCGTGCGTCTTGTTATCGATCTTTCAGACCAATGGAATTCTTATTAAATAACTTTTGCATTGTTTATAACTCTTGGGTTGGAAGTTATTAAAGAATTCCGAGAACTCTCAAAACTTCTTGGATTCGTTTGATAAAAAGTCTCAGAATCGTCAAAGTTGAGATTGTTGGATGGGCTACTTTATCTACTGATATATCGTAAATTATCTAACTTTTTTTATGGACTCGTTCATTTTGCGAAATCTATTTTATCTGATTATATAATGCAGAAACATTTGGCGAAATCTATTCTCTCAGATTATGTAATGCAAAAAATAAGTCTATAATAAGTGAACTACCCATAGAAATAATTTATATTAAAATATGTCAAATTCGGAGCTTTAGCTGCAGAGTATCCCTCAACGATATTTTGATTCATTACTGGAAAATAACTCCCGAGACCATCGAGTCAAATCCCTACTTTCTCATGGGGCTTATCCGACGGGTCTGGCTTAAGCTGGAGTGATAAATAAGATCTAGGCAAAATGAAAGGAGCTGGGCAGCCCTAGGAAGAAGATCAGTTAGAACAGCCGAAAAATAGAGGGTAGGGTAGGGAGCCATGCAGATGGTACCAAAAGGACGCTCTGATATATATATATATATATATATATATATATATATATATATATATATATATATATATATATATACATATATATATATATATATATATATATATATATATATATATATATTTATATATATATATATATATATATATATATATATATATATATATATATATATATATATATATATATTTATATATATATATATATATATATATATATATTTATATATATATATATATATATATATATATATATATATATATATATATATATATATATATACATACATACCTGTACATACATACATACATACATACATACATACATACTATATAGAAAGAGGGAGAGAAATCACAAACAAAAAATACCTGTGTTTTAGTAGACTAAACTTTAAATGTAATTTTAAAAAAAATGTCAAAGCAGCATAGCCTCGGACGTTCTATTGTCCAAAAACTACTTATATCTTTAGATTTCCACAGATCACAAGTGACTGTTCATCCATTTTGTGTTATTGTACCCGTTGGTCTTTTTCAATAAGTGACTTTGGTTTAGGCGAGTCAGTCAGTGGCATCTGATATGCCATTTCAAGTGACAGTCTTTAATCATCTTGAAAGCGATTCATGTCACTTATCAGTCTGAGACACGGAGGCGGAAGGATGACTGTATTTGTTCGTTGCACATTTTGTTATAAATAGGATAAGTGGCTTTGCATCCAGTCACTTACGTGTTGATATTGCACTAGAAAGAACTGTCAGGGTTACTTCTAAATAACAGCAATACCTGTGAATACGAACATGCAAGCAGAAATAAGAACTCTCAGTTATTACCAAAACATGTTTGAGACAATTTATTTCATACATCATTCTTCAAGCGAAAGAACGAAAACAGTTAAACTTTTCTTTTCTTTGACATATTTATCTCCAGAGCGTGTAATATAATTTTGAAAAGAAATAATTATTCCTAACTAAAGGAGAATACATTAAGAATAAAAATGAAAGACGGTAGGTTTTTATAACCGTGGGTGTTAGTCGTAAATGTAATTTGCAGAAGATAGAATTATTGAACCTGAAATGATTTCTTCACACACCAGACGAGTTCTTTGAACAGGGGGGCGTTGTTTTATTCGCTCTTGTAATACTGAATAATTTATTTATTTCTATAAACAAAATGTTACACTGGAATCAACAATTTGATTACCAATATTTAATCTTCAGCCAAATGATGTAACATTTGATGCAAACCTCGAGAACTGATATAATATTGGACATTAGTTCATGCTTGTTGAAGTTGGAATTATGAAAAACAAAACATAAATACATGTATGTTTATCTCAGTAACGAAGATTCAAACATTGTTTCATCTCGAAAATTTCTGGCCCCCTTGAAAAGATGTTAAGGTCAAAAGGGATTAACATACCCGTGATTTTTTCCATAACGATTTGTTCGTGGAGCTACCCGGCCATGGCCTCAATTAATCTATACATCAAACGCTTATGTAAATGTGATCGTCAGTAATGTTAAGGGTCTATGGAGGTAGCTGAGCTAAAGCAGCCACATATCATCATGTTTTAGATTCTTCTTAGAAAGTGCTTACCTAGACAAACTTAACCCACTCAGGTATAACGACACAAAAATATACGTATATAACCCATACGGATATAATCAATGCCAAAAAAGTCAACAGTGGGACACACATATTATAATAATGTTTCATAAAATAATATCACTGATAAAAATCATCAGTTTTAAATACAAGTGTTTATTACAGTATTCGCAATCCAAATTTTTATCTTAAACTCTAACAGGCTGACGGTCCATTATGGAATATTGCTTTTTAAACAATCCCAACGGTTGTCGTTTAACTATGTTGGTCTTCGCATATCCTGTACTTTCATTATAAAATGCGTTTTGCAAATATTTATGACTGACTTAATAAAAAGTGAATGCCACCGTTCCGTTTCCTTGGTAATTTTGAATTATTAGTCGCTGAATTATTTTTGCTTTATCCTGGCTGTATTTTATTATCTGTGAATGAATGGCAGTGCTCATTATCTTTTAATTGATAAATGCTGAGTACATGAAAATAAATTCTGTGCTGTATATTTTCCACCATCATATTTTCTCTCAGTGAATGGGTTTCATTAATGAATCGCCATTCATAAGATGAATGGAGAATAACAATGGTTTGGTCATTTCTAAAGGGAATTTTTGGGACAAAGGACTTTATGATGAAATATGAGAAATGAAAATGACGAAAGATGGGTACAACAAAGCATGAGCAATGTTGCTGTAAATGAGTATTCATTATACGAAAGGAAGTCAGAATGGTATCCAAGTTATGCAAACTTGGCTTATTGAAAAAATGCAATAAAATTTCATACTCCACGTTCAGTACGAAAATAAATGTCCCTCATTAATAATAAACATTTTCCATATAAAGACTTTCAACATTCAATTCAAATCTCCAACGTCCAGTTACCATCCGTAGGCGGCATCCTCAGTTGCAAAGCGGCGCAGCAATAAAGCCGATCTAATTTGCAGTACAAAAAAAAAAAAAAAAACCTTCGCTCCTGTGACTAAATGAACTATGGCTGTTGCCATGGCCAGACTCAGAGCGTCGCTGACCTGTTGGGTGTATTTGACAACGCTGCGCCTTAATAGGGATATTGATGATGTCTATACAATTTCTTGTTTCACAACTTTAACAAAGATTTAATTTATTATGAGCTTTTTTGCGCTCATGTCAAATATTTTTGTATTAAGATCAAAACCTATTCAGACCATTTTTCCCCATGGGGGGTTAGTGTCGTCAGTCAGTACACCTCATGAGGTGCACTGTAAGCATTACTCAAGGTTCTTTGCAGCGTGCCTTCGGCTCTTAGCTGCAATCCCTTTCGCTCCTTTTACTGTGCCTCCTTTCATATTCTTTTCCTTCCATCTTACTCTCCACCCTCTCTTAACAACTGATTCATAGTGCAACTGCGAGGCGAAGTTTTCCTCCTGTTACACCTTTCAAACTTTCACTGTTAATTTCCGTTTCAGTGCTGAATGACCTCATTGGTCCCAGTGCTTGGCCTTTGGCATAAATTCTTTATTCAATTCAACCTATTCAAACCATTTTTTCTCTTTTCCACGTAGTTGATACACATTAATTTTTCATGTTTGATCATCTTATCTGAGAACACAGCAACTTCTTGAATACCTGGACATTGGAGCACAACTTTACATGACTCACAAATCCATTAGCGAAATAGCGCGTTGCAGTTCTTCCCTGTTTTGGTTAGTTGGGTGGCCCCATCTGCTATATTTGGAGAGCAAACGAACCAGATTTGCATATTGCAAACCTTTTGTTCAATGCGCTTGCAGAAATGGTGGTTTTGCTCGAGACCGGAAAGGTTCTTATCCTGACGAGGGCAAGGGCAATGGTTTGGGATTCCTTCACAGTTTTTCTTCTACTATTCTCGTGAATATTTTGACGAAGGTAAGAAAAAACTGTTAACAAAGCGTATTTCAGGATAAAAATCACGATTAAGTATAACTGAGGATTTGGAATTGCAAAAGAATATTTAGACTCGAAATACTAATTTGCGGCTCTGATGAATGGTGTGCGCGTCATTAACACTATTCAAGTGTCCTTTGTTGGTTGATGCAAATTAGCAACATATTCATGGCAAGTTAGAATAATGGGTAGACTCATATATAACTTCCAAGCTATTCCTAGAAAAATCAGATATCCTTTTTGTTTTTCTCCCTTTCCTGGACATCAGCTCTCATCAAGACGACGGGTAGAAATTGGTCGTGTGAGAAATTTACAGTCACTGAGGAGGCCTATCGTTATCTGAGGCTCGAGGTGATGATTGAAGCCCCACGGTGACTAGCCCCTTAGCATAAGTGTGTTTGCGTTCGCTTACGTAGAATTTGAAAGAAATTTTAATTTTTTCTTGATTTCATTGTTTATAAAATTTTTAAATTAATAGTAAACTTTCAGAGACATTATCGAAAGTTTCTGATATATGACTAAAGTTTTTCTAATGTAGCATAATCACTGGTTCTACTACATCTTCATTTAATATCTGAATTTGATTCGTAAGTTAAATTTATTGGGAATGATTTGTAGACGAATGTGCATGACTGACATAATAGTTTGTATACATTAATAAGAAAAATGTTTGGGTGGTTCATCATTTTTATAGTGCGAATGGAAGTGTTACGTATTCTAACTCATTTTCTCTCACACTGCTGATGCGTTATTTTTTTTTTTTATTATTATTTCATATAGATCCACTGAAGATCTCAATACAGTCAGTTTACGTAACCTAACGCCTATCCAGGAAAATATTGGGAAGTTCTCATGCAATCATTTTTCAGATTCCCAGAGCGAAGATTGCAAACACTCGCAACAAAAGTGTCATACATTTGACCCAGTGGCGCCCCTCACCCCCCTACCGTTGGACTGATTTACATGCACGATCTTCGCAAGTTTCTTCTTGCCAAACCGTGGCTCATCACGAGGAACATTGCATGGAAGGGCCTCTCAGATGGATGTCATTCCCTGAATTGCAAGTAATCACTCTAGTTTTGTTTTCCTTCGTCTTTCTTTTGAATGCCATCATTGGTTTCAAGAGTTTAGTATTCTATAACAGCCTAGTTTTTTTTTTTCGGAATACAAACATCCACCATTTATTACCTACAAGTGTGGGCTCAGCAAAAGGACTAATTCCTTCTCTACTTCTCCATTCATGTTCCCTTTAGGCCCCGTGACTAAGAACACTTAATAAACAATATCCATTGTCAATTAGTTCGTAGCACAAGGTAGATACGATTACGACACTTAGTATTCCTTACAAAATATATATGCATAAATTTGGAAGAAATAACGCATTACGGCAAGGCTGTGTCTTCTAGTCTGGAAAAGCAAGGAGAGAATTCTCTATCTTGTCAGAAGGACAGTTTTAAAAAAATGCGGTTCATCGGATTAATTCCTTTCCATTGTGCAAGTATGTTAGAAAAAATTGTTCTTGCGGCTGCTACAAGGGTTGATGAGTTATCAGCGGAAGAAGAAGAAACGGGGCTCAGTAGAAAGGTGCTCAAAATCCTAACTGTATCGATGAGAGAGCAGTCCGCATTGCGATGAAGAAAAAGGTAATCCAGGGAAACGGTCAGGGTTAAGGGTTGGGTTGATGATTAGGTGAATATAATTTAACCCAGTTCTCTTGCCAGTGGAGTGGAGTGGGAAGAAGAACCCTCGCAAATCATGTGACGAATATTTCAAATGTTGACGGATGTTTCAGACTAAGTTCAGAAGCTTAGACCACTGAAGAGTTTGCGTTGGTGGGTATCTCAATTTTGTTTCAAAACACGTGTCGAATGACACAGGCAACAATTAGTTGTTTTCAAAAACAATTTACAGGGTCCCTTTTCAATATTTTTTCCTGTTTGCAAAGTGCGATAAACCCCCATTCTGATTTATACCTTCTTTCAGCATAAATACGTGATTCCACTATATTTGATTCAATACCATCCTTTTTTTACGGTCGGATTTAGTTACAGCGTAACAGTTTTCCACGGAACCCCCTTTTGAATATATAGAATGCGATTTTATTTTGGGATCCAAATAA
>JANJGK010005630.1:0-20000 GCA_039081455.1 Macrobrachium rosenbergii | reverse complement strand
GGTGTAGACCTCAGCCAGGCTGGAGAAGGGTGTAGGACTAATCATTACATCCCAAAATACTTGCACTTAACCATTCAGAGCCTTCTTTGTAAAGTGGAACGGGCTTACACGGGAAAGTAGTCAATCGATTAATTAAGTATTGCTATACGTACATTAAACACATTATATATATATATATATATATATATATATATATATATATATATATATATATATATTTATATATATGTATATATATATTATATAAAATACGTATATGTACATAATATAATATTATATATATATATATATATATATATATATATATATATATATATATATATATATATATATATATATATATATATGTGTGTGTGTGTGTGTGTGTGTGTGTGTGTGTGTATGTATGTATGTATGTATGTCTTGAATAACATCATGTTTTGTGAATTGCACCTTGCATTGCATACGTTAATCGGAATAAATGTCTGTTTGTAATTAGTATCCTGGTCGAGGGTTATGTCGAAGGTTATGACTGGCTTTCGCCCAGAGCGTTAAATAAAGAAAAAGTGGGAAAGGAAAAAATGGTCACGAATATTAAAATCTCCCAAGTTAATTAGTAGTCTGTCAACAACAACCATGGCATTAGCTCCCTGCCAGCTCTTTTTCTCTATTTTTATATTCCATCTAACAGTAGATGTAGCCTACGATATTATTTACGTAATGCATTTTTATTCATAGATTTAAGTTTGTGTTAGGCAAACTGTTATAAGACTTTATTATTAGTGTCTTAAGTTTTTCTCTCCTTTATTTATCCATTTTAAACTCTTTATAACTTCAATGTTGACTTGCCCTTTCTTTTAGTTTGTTACTTATACGTAATTGTGAGAGACGTTGGCGTTCAAGAAAATGTCCTGACATTTACCTTAACGAATTTTCAAAATAGCACGAAAAACTGGCGATTGTAAAAGTGTAGGTACACATAAAGCCACTCAATTTCACCTTGATATTTGGAATTCCTGTTGTTATTCATGAAAGTTATGACCAGTGGATTCTTTATATATGTCTCAGCCTGAAAAAAAAAAAGCAGTGAACGATTACACTACTACGGTATTGAGAATAGGTCTGTTTCAGCTCTGACTAAATGTATCTGTATTGACAAGATTTAGGTATGTTTAGGCGGGACAAATTTTTTATCACTTCTTGGTCAAGTGGTAAGGCTAATCTCAGTCTGATGTCGTGCTTGTCTTTGTGTGTGTGTATGTGTGTGGGTTCGAAATTTGCCACGGTCATCATTGTTTTTTTCAGGGGTGTTTAATGCCTTTTGGTGACAAGCGTACCTGGAAGTATGAGAAAATCGAGAAGTTAGGTAGTCATTGGAGGTATTACAAATGCATACATGCATAAACGCATGCACAGACATATTCTATATAATACACACACACACGCATACATTCATATATATATATATATATATATATATATATATATATATATATATATATATATATATATATATATATATATATATATATATATATATATATAATGTGAAATGACCAATTCGCTTAGGAACATTTGATCCCCGAGGGCTAGTACTAACCACGACGAAACACATTTGACCCCCCGGGGGCTAGTACTAAACACGGCGAAACAGTGTAGGTGAATAACTGTGTCGCCATGTTTAGTATTAGGCCTCGGGGATCAAGTGCTCCTAAGCGAATTGGTCACTTCACATATTTACTATAACACACACACACTCATATATATAAATATATATATATATATATATATATATATATATATATATATATATATATATATATATATATATATATATATATATATATATCGTAATCAGTAACGTCACAATCGTATGTGAACCGAAGTGAAAAAGCTATTGAGTCCCAACAATCACTTTGGAATTTCCTTTGGTATAAATAACAAACGTTTATGGCTAATTTCCTTCTTTAATCACCTTAAGATTCGTTAGTACTTAGTTACTAAGTTCAGCATGACACCTATGCAGAGAATAAATGATCAGTGTCATATGAACAATATTGTAGTATACTGCAATACACTTATTGAGTCACTATGTTGCAAGTCTCCGCCAAAAAAAAAAGTCAAATTCTCTAACTATAGTTTGTTATAGCTAGATGGACTTTTTTTATATAAAAATATTTTCACTCTTCCACAGTAAAAAGAATTATCAGCAACAATCATCTATTGGAAGGTTGACGATTTCCTTGAAATATAAAACAAGTAAAAAAATATTTCTATGATAATTTCCTTCCAAATTACTTTTGTTGCCAAACGATGTAAAAAAAAAAATTATTCCGCTACATTCTGAAAAATGTCCTTCAGAAAAAAAGTTATCTAATTGGAAATTGGTGTTTTTTTACCATATATACATTATATTGGCAGGCAACAGGGTGACAGTAAATTTTCTACATTTAGAATAAAGGTGGTTGTGCGCTATTTTTATGAACCAGTTCTTCTTGACAACCTCGAAATTTTAAGAGTATAGTGAAAGACAAGTAGATCAAAATTCCAAAGAAAAAATATGAAAGTATATCATACCGCTTTTCAATGAAGCCTTTGCCAACTTAATCAGTATTAGATTTTCTGTAAAATTTTGTGATTACGACAACGGACCTTGCATACGTAGGCCATTTGTACATATAACAGTTTTGTCCCAACAGCAAGTCAGGTGGTGCTTGATGGTACACTGCAAAAACGGTTTGACAATAAATTTCCTGTCAATCTCCTGAGTATAAAGTTGCCTTTAATAGCACGAAGAGTCTTTTTTTTATCAACTTCCGCTTTCCTTTCTCTCGCCCTCTCTCGCGTCCTAGCTTTCGCCATATACAGTAAGCAAATCAATAAAAGAAGAAATATTGGATGGCTAGAGGATAACCCTGAAAGATATTCTTTCAGGAATATTGTCTCTGTCTTTGTCTATCTTTCAATAACCTGTTGTGCACACACATATACACACGATTTATTAGCAGCAATTCAGAGTTCTGCATTGTTGGGTAAATGATGAGTTTCATTTTACGCAGTTTGCAGGTCATTTTTATCTTTAGATGGCTTAAGAAAAAAGGAACTTACTTTTTCATTCACTTTGCTCCCTTTCTCCCTGTCTCTCTCGTGTACTCACAGACAACGGTCATTCCGTATTCGGTGACGGTGGATAAAATGAGGTTCATTTGGCACAGAATGCGGGTCATTTCAACATTTGAAGATCATACGATTGCCGTGAAAGAGAGGCAGCCGCAACGGCTGATTGCAAAACCGATACTGTTGCAAGCAGTGAACCCGACATGTGGATGGGTAGATAGTTTCCTGCGTCCCAAAAGGAGAAGCAATCATCACAAACGAATGATGATGTGAAATTACGTATAAATGCGTTAAATCGCAGTCATGATTTTTGCAAATTTATACCCATTGATTTCATGTTTGAAAAATATAGGTTCAAAGTAAAATGCAGGATTATGATTATTTACTCTTCATTTGTTGTAAGCAAAAACATCTCTCATTCTGTAATGTTTGTTACATAAGACGCACATTACTCTTCGTCAATCAAGACGTCTTCATTCGTGGAAAAAGATTCAGATGTCTTGAAAGGATCCTCTCATTCAAGCGCTTTTTAATTCTTGCGTGCTGGTCATTAAGAGAAAGGAAAGACACGAGAGCTCCTCACAACAAAAGTAAAATTGTAAGATAACAGTTTTTATTCATGTGGCTAAAACTTGTCTTGAAATTTTCAACAGTAAAGAGGTTACACGAAGGCCATAATTTTCTTGTCTCATCGCATGTTATTCCATTCCAGTAACTATAACTAAAAAAAGTTTTTTTTTCCACACACCTCTACGCGTACACAGTCTAACAGCAGCATGTATACGTTACGCACATGCATACTGGCACACGAGAGCACACACAAATATAGATAGATAGACTTACTTAGAGACAGAGAGATAAAGAGTAACAGGTATACCATACTATGTACAATCACTCAAAAAAGTTTTGCAACATACTTCAAAACTTTTCGGACAACAGCTTATAATAGCGATATCTGGCGCTATTTGGCAACTCTGTTTTAAGCGCATGAAACAACTGAGCACTAGTGGTGGGTCCGAGAAATTACCTGCAGTTTCCCTTAAGCAGGGCTTTTTCTGATACTGCTTACTGTTGTCATATTTTTCTTAATTAAAGGATGTTACTATAATACTTCAGAGGTCATCTCTGTTCTTATGTTTTAATATTTTCATCTCCAACTGCCATCACTATCGTTGTTTTATCTCCTTCATATGTGTGAACTTTGTAGACATAGGCCTACGACTGTTACAAGTTAAACTATTAGTCTTATTAACATCAACAAATACGACTTTTGTAAAGATTGCTTCACATTATTATTAATTAAATTTCTGAATGACTAATCCTATGTATATTGTGAACTAGTGAAACTTAATATAAAATATACTGAACTAGACTAACAGATTTCACGTCTATTTTTGTAATACAAAAAATATATAAACGCACACACATACATACATACATACATACATATATATATATATATATATATATATATATATATATATATATATATATATATATATTATATATATATATATATATATATATATATATATATATATATATATATATATATATATATATATATAATGCCGTTATCATGTGTAATTTCTCATTTCTTTCATTGCTACTTAGGCCTATCATTTTGATGCCTCTTATGAAGTTAACTGAATATATAACGTCTATTTTTGTATTTCTTATTATCTAAGTTTCTAAAGAATTAAAATTAGCTAGAAGTTCAACATTAATTTAGTTAATGCTAAATGCCAGTATGCCAGCAGTGAAGAAGACTACCATGCTCATCAGTGGAGAATGTCTCCTCCTCATCGCAAAAGATGACTCGTACAGAAATCACCGGCCACTGGATTTATATTATAACGCAAACCCTAGCCTCTATTCTTTGTGTTTCGCTGATATGAAGTGTTTCTTGGCAGGAGTATGATGAAATAATATCTTGGTCTCATGTAGCCTGTTACGGATGGTTTGAGCAGCAACTTGAAGGGAGAGCGTAATGTTCTCTCTTTTTAGCAACATCGGTTGTCAGGGGGGAGTTAGGCGGAGCTCCTTCAGTGATCATCCGATGATGATCCTTAACAGTAGTTTTTACAATGAATTTATCATGTTTCCTCGTTCTCTCTGTTGTTGTATCCCTCTATACATGGTTGTTTTATTTACGCTAAACTGCCGAGCAATATCTACGATAGAAACATTAGTCTTATCAAGCTAATGATTGTGGTGCGGATGAGTCTCTTGCCCAACTTACAGGTGCAAGTGACGTGACATTTTAGTTTAACTTTCCTGCCCGAATGTGGAGTCACACGATAACATACGACGTTATGAGATTTTTTCTTTTTTGTTTCTGACAACGATAATGGTTGAATTTTCTTTATTTACTTATATATAATTTCATTGATGATTATTCAATATTATTTTATTAGTTCAATAAGCTTTTATCTGGATTCGAAATATAGTTTCTTTTTTTATTCTTTTGCCCAATCATCTGAAGTGAAATTTTTCAAAATGTTTCGTCATTTTTCGTAATATGAATTTTTCACTCACCATTCTTTTTTATATTGTTAGCCGTATGATTAATAACCAAAATCGAATAAGAAAATTACATTTCCTTGTAAATATCAAAAGAAAAAATTACTGTTAGGTGAACGAAAACTTCTGGAACATGTTGCAAAACATTTTTGAGTGACTGTACAAAATTTATCAGAAATTCTCACATTCTCTCTACTGAAGAAATTGTCCTTGGGAGGGATCGAAAAATATTTTTGCTCCGTAAACAAAATTTCAGAAGCATCTTTGTCAAAAGCGTTTATTGATCCTGAAACTTCGACACGGACCACTGACAGACCGTAGATTGCATTTCCGCTGAGGTATAAGATTTTTTATGATGCGTGTCAAGACCAAGTGTGTTTGAGACTCTTGATTTGGTAAAGTTCCACTTGCTGTTGTCTCTTATAATGTTTTCACAGCCCGTGGAAAGACACTAAAATAAATACCGGGTTTTTAATTTTTATTTTGCATTTTCCGTGCTATTATCCTCAAATCCATGACGACTATGTAAAGCTTAAACGTTTGGTTTTGCAATTCATGGTTCAGACATGAAGCTTATAATTGAGATTGTTACGTCAATATATACTTAAAGAACACTTTAAAGAGATATTTTAGTTATTTGATTTTCCAGGGACAAAGAAAAAAATCCATAAAGGAAAGTCGCGCTTTTTTGTCAACATGGAACTGACTAAGAGACAGCGATAACACCATTATATTTGATGTTGTGTTAGAGAGATAGCGGATTTTATCCGCTCTATCTCTCTGTTAGCTCCATACCATCTATCCGTCAAATACAGCCGGTTTTTGCTGTAAGCCTAAGCAAACTTATGTGAAGAGAGAGAGAGAGAGAGAGAGAGAGAGAGAGAGAGAGAGAGAGAGAGAGAGAGAGAGAGAGAGAGAGATTAGATTTTGGGACTGGCAGGGGTCTTTTATCCCTTCATAACCAATCATTATTCCTGGTGGTTAAGTTTGTATTTTCAAAGTAGCCAGGTGAACTTTTGTTGCTTAGCTATACCCGCACCACAACTTTTTTTGTTCTTCGTTGACGCTCGTGTTACAATTATGAAAGTACTAATCATCATCGCAATATGAAAGATGCGATTCCTCTGCTGAAAGACAAATGTTAGACATAAAATTACATTAATTATGAATTAAATGCATTTTACATAAGAGGACGTAGGAATGTATACTTGACATTTTATGACTACATCGCTACTTTTGAATCTCATGATATATGGATTAGATCCCATAAGCAGAGCCATCTTTGAGATCCCATGAGAAAAGACATTTCAAACAAATTTAGTTCACTCCTGTAAGAGAGACATTACGAGTCTAATGATCAAGTCTGTAGTTACAGTATATTGATTCTACCAGGTGATATGTGGATAAAGTGACCGATATTACTAAGACAAGCCTATAAAACTTGTCAACATACCTAAACTATTTGTTGAGTTTTGAAGTATGATCTTTATAAAAACCTGACTTCAACAATCTTAAAGACAACATAGAAAATAATTTTCAGCTAGCATAGAACTAAGAGGAAAGTGATTGCTTCCAAATCAATACGTACAATCAACATTCATGATCTACAACTCTTGAGCAATGATCGTTATCAGCAGTAAGGCTTGGAAACCTGCTTTTGGTGTTTTTTCTTCTTAATTGTAATCAATCACTTCTTTCAAATCACTGTGAGTTTCTTATGGTTATACTGTACACAGTTCTTGCTTGGGAAGCCTTTTATCAAACCAAGCGACCTCTTTATTCGATTTGAATATTTACAAATGCTGTTATGAAGAAAGAAGCACTTTTGATATCAGAATTATGCCATATGATTTGTATACCTCCATTAACAAGGAATTTTTCTTAAACGATCCTCTACAATAGAATAACATGGAATGAAATATTTGTTGTTATCATTTAAATACAGTATAGTTATTGGTAATGAAGTATTATCTTTGGTCATCTTCTAGAGAAATATATATTTAGTTATACATTATGAAATCACTAGTTATCAGGAGTAGTGAATTAAAAACAAGACTGGTTAAACCATAAGAATGTTTAATTTTTCTTATAAAGTTTGCACCTGTACAAGTTTTTGACACTTGGGTTGGAATTTATGCATAGATATGGTATTTACTATTTCTTTTGAAGTAGTATGTGAGAGAGAGAGAGAGAGAGAGAGAGAGAGAGAGAGAGAGAGAGAGAGAGAGAGAGAGAGAGAGAGAGAGAGCGGGTAACGGAAGTAAAACAAAAATGATTACTCGTCCCTATTATTATGAATATAATCTTGCTTTATTTTGAAGTCGAATAATTTCGGCTTCGGAAGAATTAACACAGACAGACAAACAGGCAGGCAGAGGTGACCATTATTGCAATAACAGATGCTTATCCGTCACTGTTATTTGATTATCTTCTCAAAATCCCACTAAGATTTTTTTTCTCTACAGGCAGATATGGGACTTCTCTCAAATAAAAACCAGCATAAAAACAGCCCATTGCCCAAAGCAAAGAAAAATATTGTTCTAGGAAGCGGATGGACCTTACAGGGGAGGTGTTTGAAAATGTTTTTCTCCCTTGTTTACACTTCCTTTATTAGTTGTTTTCTCGTTTAGGAGTGGAAGGCATTTTTTATAAAATGCTTATTCCCAAAATAAATGTGAGGCCCAGAGTGAGGTGTGTGTTGTTGTTTCTTTTCATTTTGAAAATATTTTATGAAGAAGTCTATCTTTATTGCTTGACTTCAGATTTTGGTGAATATGCTAATTATATATATATATATATATATATATATATATATATATATATATATATATATATATATATATATATATATATATATATATATATATATATATATATATATATATATATATATGTATATATATATATATATATATATATATATATATATATATATATATATATATATATATATATATATATATGTGTGTGTGTGTGTGTGTGTGTGTGTATAATTATAAAGCATCTGTAATTGCAATAATGGACACCTCCCCTTTCCTATTTGTCTGTCTGTGTTAATCCAAAGCCAAAATTATTAGACTTCATATAAATGAAGATTATATTTGTAGTAGGGAAGAGTAATAATTTTTGTTCTCCTTCCGTTACTCCTTACGCCCCCCCCCCCTCTCTCTCTCTCTCTCTCTCTCTCCCTCAAGATAATATATATATATATATATATATATATATATATATATATATATATATATATATATATATATATATATATATATATATATATATATGTCTGTGTGTATGCGCGTGTGTTTGTGCTGCTTGTATTATATTGAAAAGTGAGTGTGTGAAATAGTTGAATTCATGCCCATTTTATTGTTAGTTTCAGAATAATAGTTTTCATTTTCTCGCAAACATAAGTGACCCTGGTCCACCAACGTGTAACTGTGTTAATACTGAACGTTTGTACTAACTGGCATTTTTTATAGTAAGATCCCAAAGGGCCAGATTCAGAAAGGATAAAAAAAGGTTTTTTACCCAACAAATTTTAGTTCCCTCAAAATATATTAAGAATAGTGAAAATCAAATGTCCGAATGTCTAACATTATTTAAGTAAAGAGTGGTTTATGTAAATGCCTAGAAATTGGTAAAACAAGAGATATTCCATGAATATCTCTTGTTATTATTTTACTTTCGCACAAACAGTCTGTTGTCCTAGGAATGTCATCAGTATTTTCATTTGTAGACTGCCTCCAGTCTTGTACCACACAATACTAGTCATTTCATAAAAAGCATCTGTGAAAAGTCACAATCAGTTTACTGTAAAAAATAAGAATAAAAAAATGGCTCCAAGATAAAAGAAAATTCAGTGAGAGAATTGAGATGAAAAATCTTAATGGTAGCGTCAAAAAATACTAATGAATGCTTAATATGAAAAAGTTCCTGAGGTGAAAATGGAAATTTTTTTTTTCTTCATTGAAAGTGAGATCATATTTACGTTTCATTTCAGAAGTTCCTTGAATGCGTCAGGCCCGCCATACACAGACTACTTGAAGAAAAAGGATTCCATAAAAAAGAATTACTTTTTGTACATTTCCGAGAAAAATTATGTCCCGGTTCTTTTAAGATGTATTCGTTTTTGTTGAGGTTGACGTAAACTATTAATTTAAAATGGGCTAATTTGTATATTCTGAGGTTGAAAGCGTTTATGAATGCGCATAATGTGGAAATATGGTCACTCTTCAACCGAGAGACTCAGAAGTGTAGATTGTGCATACGCTGACATTGAAGTGATGCATAATGAAGTTACTAAATTCACTGAAGTTCATTTATATAACAAAAAAAGAAAGATTTTAGACAAAAATACGAAGTGAATCAATAAGTCAGTCACCAACAAGAGGTATAAAACATAATTAATGTTGACAATGTAAATCCTAATCTGAACAAGTAACCTCTTTTATGGAGAAATAGAAGCTGTACTAAATGGAAATTCTACTGTTCAACCAACATTACTGTGATCATAATATGTGCCACGCCGGAAAGTAATTTCCCTAATTACTCATAATTACGCCCTCTGAAATTCGACCAGATGTTTGTAGCATGAGACACGAACCTTAAACTTTTGCACGAAATTATGAGGAAAGTTGTAACTTTAATGCAATTCATATTCTGAAACGATTTTACAAAAGGCGCGATGATTATGATGCAGTTTTACATAAATTTACATTATGATTTTTTTACATTATTAATTGCAGATTTGGATACACAAGCACACATGACATAATTAGCGGTGTCTGCAGTTTTCTTACTAATGCAGACAGTATCAAGCATTTAAAATCACCAAAATCACCCTTCCTGTTGGCTTGGAAAGAGGTGTATACTGTCTGCATCGGCGTGTCTCTCTTGCCCATAATGGCTTTAAGTCGCTTGGTTTATCTTTGTAAGTTCTTTCTTATTTTCTGCATTAGTACAATAACAGTTATGTGAGTAAGACGGTCCTAAAAATACAATTAAAAGTTGGCTACCATCAAGCACAAAGAGTAACAGTTTGCTGATATGTATGTCAATGTATGTATATGTTATATATAACTATATATATATATATATATATATATATATATATATATATATATATATATATATATATATATATATATATATATATATATATATATATATATAAATGTATATATAAGGCAAATGTCACGAAGGAAAAGTGAAACAACGGGGTGGTTTCTAAGCCTTTCGACAAAAAAGCCTGGCATCCACTCTGTTGTTTCACTTTCCTTTGTGGCATTTGCCTTTATTTATATATTCATCACGTTCCATGTCTTCGTGATTCAGTTATATGTAATATATATATATATATATATATATATATATATATATATATATATATATATATATATATATATATATATATATGGATATATGTGTATATATATATATATATATATATATATATATATATATATATATATATATATATATATGTATGTATATATATATGCATATACATATACAGCAGTGTACGACTGACTTCGGGTCCTCCAGCATATGGTGTTGTATGTAGTATTTCCACTGCAGTAGGTACCATTATCATATTCAACAAGTTGAAGGTAGTGGAACTAATTTTCCGTAATCATGTCCCCTTAAGTTAGGACTAGAGATAGTATGAGTCACGAAATTTAAACAGGTCAAGATTTTTCAATGCTATTTATGTTTCTATTGTATAGTGGCCCTAGTCTGTATATCATGTAATAATAGACGTTTTATTTTTGCTTTTTTTCAGTCTTGTTTTTGTCGTATTTGCAAACGAAGCAATAGAGAATCTTAGTAATTTTGTGCGAATATTTTTCTTTTTCTCTTTCTTGTAGAAAGATAGGTCGAATCTGTGTGTTCTTAGATAATCAGTTATCACTGAATCATAGTAATATTTTACAATTTGTTTGACATAAAAAAATTAGTATTTCTCTCTCTCTCTCTCTCTCTCTCTCTCTCTCTCTCTCTCTCTCTCTCTCTCTCTCTCTCTGTTAACGCACATTTGTCCGTGTAATGTGCGTGTGTGTATGAATTCGATAAACGTAATGAATTTAGATGAAATAGTGTTATACTACGAAACGAAAATTATACTTCATTATTGTATCTGAAATAAATATAAGTAGATTTAAATTGATACCTCGTGTACAGATTTTTTCCATGCTGTTTTGTAAACGAAAACCAGGACAAGGCAAAACATGTACGTTACGTGACATGTCCTAAATGTCAATAAACTTTCCGAGAATGTGGAGACAGGCAACAATAAAAACACGAGGTGAATAATACCGAGATCGTGAATAACACGAGAGAAAAGTAATTTAAAAAAAATGGTAAAAAGGAAAAGATTAAAACTGGTTAAAGATTTATTTATTTTACCTTTATTTAGAAAAAAATATTAATTCATTACACTTTAAACCACTAATATCTAAGGAAAATTTGAATTTATTACTCTTCGAATCGTTCTGTTTAAAGAAAACAGAAACTCGTTAACCTTCGTAGTTCTGAATAAACCAACTGGGTTGAAGACAAAAACCCACTTAAGGCAGTAAATTGTTCTTTGTCGGCGAGGGAAGGTTTCTGGGTGATGTTGACTGTTTTTCCTGACTGAAGGTCACATGAAATGGGATTGACTGTATAAATTTGCTTTTATTTTTACCACTCATATACTTGGTAGGTGCATACAACTGGTACAGGGAATATTATACGGACCAGTAAGAAAGTAAGCTTGTGCATATAAATTTAGAATACACACGTACACACATACACTCATTCATATACATATGTATAGGTGTGTAAGTCTCTGCCTACCTGTCTGCCTGTCTGTTTTTATTTTTGTGCGTTACCTTTGTGTTTACATTTGTTTATTTTTGTAGAAGTCATACTTTTTGCATTGCCAGGTTTTCTGTCCCTGTGACACGCGTGCAATAACAGCAGAGCTTATTTTTAGAGTCGGCTCTGTCTTTAACAGACGGAGTATTGAAAAACTCGGTGGCGGCGGACTTTTGCAAACAAACGGGCGGCCGTGTTTTACTCGGCTTTTCATAATTCCATTCAGCACTTGACCTCCATTAACTCGAGGATAACGCGGTGCCTTGCATTAGAATGGCTGCTTTTATTCTCCAATTTTTATGTTATTATTTGGACCTAGATGGCAGGTTATTCATAGCTTGTTCTAAATGATGGCCGTTTTAATATATTTTGTTTTAGTTATTAAAAAACACCATTTGCGTTTTTTGTTAAAACTATGTTTCTGTTCAGAAATATGTGCAGTGATACGTCATGCGCAGTTAATACACATATATCTGATATATTTAGTTTAAAAAAATACATGACATCCAAAACAGATTCCAGATCCATTCACTTACAGGGCACTTACCCCAAAACCCCCGTTAGTGCCGTCAGTGCACCTCATGCGGTACACTGTAGGCATTACTTAAGGTTCTTTGCAGCGTGCCTTCGGCCCCTAGCTGCAACCCCTGTCGTTCCTTTTACTGTACCTCCTTTTGTATTCTCTTTCTTCCATCTTACTTTCCACCCTCTCCTAACAGTTGATTCTTAGTGCAACTGCGAGGTTTTCTTACTGTTACACCTTTCAAACCATGCTACTCTCAATTTACGTTTCAGTGCTGAATGACCTCATGGATCCCAGTGCTTGTCCTTTGTCTTGAATTCTATATTCAATTCAGTTACCATACAACAGTATCTACCATCAGTTTAGTCACGTATTTACTAATATCTTCCTCCAGACTGAGCCGAAAACGAATTCCCGATCTTCACTTGCTCCAAGTGTTCAGTCTAGACAACCGTCTGAAGCTTAAGGCGTAACTTTTCCCTCCAAATAAACATCGCTGCAATTGTCAGTCTGAATGGATCATTACTGAGAATACAGACGGAGAGGCACGCTGCCCAGTCCTTGTTTATGGTGCTTTTCCACTCGCACATTCATTTCCGTTACAACCCAGAGGATCCTTTTAGATGTCCCGGATGCTGGGAATGGAGTCGGTACATCTGTCCCCCTCTTGTTAACATTCTCTGACTTTCGAAGGAGTGAAACATATATGTTCCTTCAGATGCGGTGAATGATTATTATTATTATTATTATTATTATTATTATTGTTGTTGTTCACATATTCATTTTAAGCAAGCCCACTAGATCAATATCATATTAAGCAACTCTCGAGAAACAATGCACAATTCAGGAAAAGAGGAAAGCATAAAGAGAAGTGACGTTTACTGAACTGGAAATGGAAAATTTAAGAGTTCACATATTAAAAAAAATAATCTAATAGCAAATTCAGCAAGTAATTGTAGGTTATAAGCTGTTTTAATAGGCTCTTAGAGCCATTATGCAAAATACACCTCTGCTTTCCTAAAGTTTTCAATATCAATAGATGAACGTTATAACACACACACACACACACACACACATATATATATATATATATATATATATATATATATATATATATATATATATATATATATGTATATATATATATATATATATATATATATATATATATATATATATATAATATATATATATATATGTGTGTGTGTGTGTGTGTGTGTGTGTGTGTGTGTGTGTGTGTATGCACATATACATATATTTGTATATCTCAAGCAAAAAATCAAATTAGTGAAACAAATTTTAGGGTTTTTAGTCTAAAATCGAAGTTACTCCTCTTCCTCATGAAATATAAAAAGAATGGCCCAGTACTCTTAGCTAAATTGAAATTTTTTCCTCCATTAATGTTCTCACAGTTCCATTTACCATAAAAAGTTCGTCTTTTAACCATATATTTATTGTATTCTTTAAAACGTGCAGGAAAATCTATTTCGTTCTAATGAACGTTCAGTGAAGACATCCCAATATAATGACTAAATATTCTTTAATAATGAGAGAGTGTATGGAAACATTTTCAGTACTAGTAATTGCATACAGTATGTTTTCTGAAGGTGAGATGTCGACAAAAGTGTAGGGTTTGATTCCAAAGGAAATCACTGATTCAGCATCATGAGACTCTTCCTTGGTTTTACTTTTCTTGATTTCTAGTTCTTTACCAAATATTCGCCATCTCATCAGACCCTTAACAATAAGAATTCAGTCTCTTCTGGGGAAGATGTCATATTGATAAGCAGCATTGATTTGTGAATTCTGCTCTCTCTCTCTCTCTCTCTCTCTCTCTCTCTCTCTCTCTCTCTCTCTCTCTCTCTCTCTCTCTCTCTCTCTCTCTCGCCATTTCTGTCCCATTCGAATTTAATTTCCAGGAACAAATCCTACAATAATCAGGTAATATTACTTATAGACTCAGTGTAATATGAAATAAGCAACGCTGTCATATATATATAATATATATATATATATATATATATATATATATATATATATATATATATAGTATATATATACATGTATATATATACATATATGATTAGCTGTGTTTATTCGTAGCATTTTCTGTCTAAGGGTTCATGTTACAGACGAGGCCCTTATAACTACCCAGTCATGTAGTGGTGCACAAATCAATTGTACTTGACCCATGGAGACCACGAAGAAGAGAAGTGCGTGTCAGGATTCTCCAATCAATCATTGGACGTCTTGATATCGCTTAAGCTAAAATTGCCTCAGGTCATGTGATGTTCAATTGTGTTCTTTTCTTCTGACAGAGTTGATGCTTCGTACTGTAGACGAACAAGTATAAATGCATGATAGCATTCTCTGGATCTTCGAAGTCCCAAATACACTTTGTTCGTGAGCTGGCAGTCACTGATGTGTTGAGTGGCATTGTTTCATTGAGCAAAAATTCATATGAAACAAGCATATACGTCTCTGTATTTTCAGTGAGATTGAGAACATCAGAATTTATTTGTGTTTTCAGTGAGGATGAGAACATCAGAATTTAAGATTTTGAACAATGTGAATGAGTAAGGCATTTGTTTCGTACCAGTCTAAAATTATGTCAGAGTCTGTTTAAATACTGTGGCTAATTGAAACTTCCTTATACGTCGTTTGCACCTGAGGAACCACACCCCGTTATCCATTTTGCTTAATTAGTTGGCGATTTTCCAGTGGGTTATAGGGTCTGATATGTATAAGATTGAGCTCAAAACATGGAGGGATAAAATCATAGAAAATTTTATCAGTCATATATATTGCTACAAATGCATCTGATGTGTCTTTCCATTTGCCATATATTTTTCTTATAAGATTCCGAATTTTCTTTTTATACTGTGCGACGCGTCATTCTATCGAAAACAAATGGCTATAGCTAAACGTGGACAGAGCACCGGTGAATAGAGTAACATAAATAATCACGCAGTTGTACCTGTTACACAAGAAATGTTCACCCGACTGTAGATGTCAGGCAAGCATAACATTACCTTTAGGTGGAATTTGTGTTTCTATGATGAACAATTAATTAGAATAATGTATTTTTTTTAAGATTGCGCGAACAGATTGTAAGGAATTACTTCAAGTTGTTTGTGAAAGTAACTACATTTACGTATTCATGAGTACAATGTATATAACCTACTGTAATAGAAACATTAAAAAAAATATGGATAGACATTGATGTTTTACATCATAATTGTTTACTTTTACTTACAGTATTAGAAAGCTTATTTCAAATATAGACAATCGATGTAAATTCTGGACGGCAGTTTAATGAAAAAATGACGTAACACAATCTCCCCCTAGCGGAACGAAATAACTGAGACTTTGAAACTAAAATTTTCAGAATCTTCGGTGATCAGCGAAGAAAATACGTAAATATGCTTGCATGCATATAAAAAAGAATGAATTTTAACATCAGTAAAAACTGAAATTTGAGCTATTCGTCAAATACTTCAGAGATTAAGCTATATCAGTAATTGATTGTTATATGGTATTTCCATATATATATTTTTTAAATTATCTGTATTAACAGCAAAACACTCTTCGCTTAAACGTCGGTTAGTTTTAGAGCAAAATACAAAATGCAGTCGAAACTATATTTTACATAAATACCAACTCAGAAGTAGCTCAAAACAGGAATTGAAATTCTATGAATTTTTTACTAAATAAACAAGTATAAAATGCGCCTAAGTCTCTTCGGCGCAATCGAGTTTTTTGTACAGCTTATAATCAGGGCCACTGAAAATAGATCTATCTTTCGGTGGTCTCAGTAAAATGCTGTATAAGCCGCGGGCCATGAAACTTTAACCACGGCCTGTGGTGGCCTGGCCTATATCGTTGCCAGACGGACGATTATGGCTAACTTTAACCTTAAATAAAATAAAAAACTACTGAGGCTCGAGGGCTGCAGTTTAGTATGTTTGATGATTGGAGAGTGGATGATGAACTTACCAATTTGCAGCCCTCTGGCGTCAACAGTTCTTAAGCTCTGAGGGCGGACAGAAAAAAGTGCGGACGGACAGACAAAGCCGGCACAATAGTTTTCTTTTCAGAAAACTAAAAGCACTGAGATGGTAAATTTTCTTTTCACATTATCACTCTGGAACAGGGTGCCAAATCAAAGACCAGTGTTGAAGACACTAAAAGCGGTTCAGAGGTAAATCAAACGTGGCAGTGAAGCCCTTTGAAGCTGGGAGCTGAGCTTTTCGGTCTGCCACTCTGGGCGATATTCCCATTCTCTGCATCTCTCTCAGATGGAAGGCCGTGTATTATAATGTCATTATAATGGTGTCAGGTTCTTTTCGTTTCTGGTAAGAAAAGCACCCAGATTTAAATCATTATTACTAAAGAAATTGGGAAATACAGAAATAAATACCACCAGGCTGGGCATGACATGTTTTTAACTTGAGTCCTAATGCAATCCATTTTCTTTCTGCATCATCAAGTATCGTGATTAAGCTTATTCTTTTTAGATATATATTTTTTTGTGTTATCCACCTAAAAAACCTTTACCTTTAGCTCCAATGATAATTACCTTTGAGTCTCAAGGATATCATTATACGTTACATCATGTTTATGGAATTATAAGAAAAATAAAACCTCTTGCGGTCGTTATGTAAATTAACGATATGAATTTTCTTACTGCAGTTCTGCTTTTTTTTTTGTGCATAAAATCTTCAAATGTGAATTGCAGAACCTTCATATTAAAAAGGCATACCGTTCTAGATTCAAAAGTTGCCATTCATTATCAAATGAAAATATCGTACTTGAGTAAAATATGAAATTTTTATATATTAAGGATTTATGTTTCATTTGCATACATCTGAATGTTTAAATTTGTACTCATTGTACCTTAATGTACCCAGATTTTGTCTTTCAGGTCATCTGAGGTCTCTGTTTTTGATGCATGGTCTCCCTCTCTTCTGGACTTCTATTGCGACGCTGATATTGTTGTAAGGAAGACATTTTCAAGAGCTTGGCACAAGGGGCTGTTAGCAATTCATCCTTTGTATGGCATTACCTATTTCTGTAAGTAAACTTTTATGGTTTTGTTCTTTTAACTAACTTTTTGAAAATTATTCTCGTCAACTACACTGTCAAATAACCTAAATATATAGCGATATCCTTCAAGGTTCTTTCTTCGCTCTTGCTTCATTACAGCTCTTCGTATGTACAGTGCAAATATATATATATATATATATATATATATATATATATATATATATATATATATATATATATATATATATATATATATATATATATATATATATATATATATATATATATTTATGAGTTTTGTTCCATACTTCTTTATATTCAACAACATTACCCTACAAATGTTAAATAATCCAATTCACCCTACCTTGTGTATATTCTTCCCGAGGTAGAGTGAACTGGATGTTAAACAATAGCCAAGGCTTAATATTTGTGAATATATATATATATATATATATATATATATATATATATATATATATATATATATATATATATATATATAGATAGATATATGTATATGTATATGTATATGTATATATATATATATATGTATGTTTATATATATATATATATATATATATATATATATATATATATATATATATATATATATATAATATATATATATATATATGTGTGTGTGTGTGTGTGTCTGTGTGTGTGTGTATGTATGTATGTGTATATGCAAATACAAACCCACATTTATTATAAATGTTTTTTTCACATGAGCAGAAAGACCCAATTGTAAAATGACACATGTCCAGGCCAAGAAAACTTCCGGAATCGGATTTCTTGGAAACCTGTTCCGTTAATAGATTCCATTTTGTATCTCACGATATCGAGCATTATCTGGCCGGTATGAATTTGCTCGCGAGTTATGATGCCGTAAAATAGCTCTGTGCCAATTTTGGGATCCCGGATGCTGCGAATTTGATTATGGTGCGATTTGCGAAATCATACCGTAAAAGATTTATGGGTTTTCTTTTTACATTTTGTAAAGGAGGAAGTGTGCTTTCCTCACTTTTTAAACTTTATATATATATATATATATATATATATATATATATATATATATATATATATATATATATATATATACATATACATATATATATATATATATATATATATATATATATATATATATATATATATATATATATATATATATATATATATATATATATATGTGTGTGTGTGTGTGTGTGTATGTATATATATTGATATTTATATGTATATATGTATATATAAATATTTATATATTTATATGTTTATGTAAAATGGATGACTCAAGACACTGGCGAATCTTGGATGATGCATAACACTTTCACAACTCTAATCGCTTCTAACACCTACGCAGATCGCTTACTGTCATTTCTAACCACCATATCATTGCGTCGTTGACCTCCATATTGTATAAGCATTCTCGTTAATAGCTCCTCTTTTACAGTATATACCTCTGTCACTCCATCCACCCAACCTTTCTTGGCCTTCCTCTTCACCTTCCTCCGAAGACTTCTGAATCTACATTTCTGTATTATTTCCAGGCTGAAAAAAGTCCAGCCGAGAATAATGGCAAGATAATTACTGAAGGAATAACATCGCCTTAAATAGAAGCGTATTTCACCATACCATCAACGTGATAAGAAATTCACGAACACCTTAAAAAGCTTTCAGTCATTCCTATTACCAGATTCCGAGAGTTCCATTCATCCGAATAGTAAACTCAGCTTTATGAATTCTATTATCGCGTACAACCTTTTGTCGGGGTGACGCTAAAGCATTATTCTATTATGCCTTCTCAGATGCATACGGCTATTTTGCGAAATACGCAAACAATTTTGCTATTTAGATCTTAATGGCGTCATTTTGATGATGATAATAATAGAATATTGAAGACGTCATCTGGGGGATTTCGTTGTGATTAAAAACGTCTGCATTAACAGCACCAAAA
>JANJGK010005629.1:17500-35000 GCA_039081455.1 Macrobrachium rosenbergii | reverse complement strand
CACATTTATATTAACCATCCAACTTTCCAGCAGAGATCTCTGAATTATTTTGGTCACATAATTAAGTAGACTGAAGTCCATTTTAATGTCAGCATAGTATAGTCACCTGTGGAGTGGACAGGTGTTATGCCATCAATTAACCTTTAAAGAATCATTTCACTTGAATGACCCCTACTTATAAATTTCCTGTATTAGTGCCGTCAGTGCACCTCATGCGGTGCACTGCAGTCATTACTTAAGGTTCTCTGCAGCGTCCCTTCGGCCCCTAGCTTTCAACCCCTATCGTTCCTTTTCTTACTTTTCTCAAGCCTCTCCTAACAATATTTTTCACGCTGCAAGTGTGAGGTTTTCCTCCTGTTACACCTTTCAAGCCTTTCGATTTCAATTTCCCTTTCAGCCCAGAATGACCTCGTAGATCCCAGCGCTTGGCCTTTGGCCTAAATCTTAAATTCTATTCCATTCTTGTTATGCAGTAGCTTTAGATGCCTGTAAATATCGTTAGAATTTTATGTAACAAATAACTTCACACAGACGTTATTTTGAAGTTCCATGGCGTCCAGTTCTCTCTCCAGAACCAATGATTTTCCATAGCTGTTGCCGTTAAACAGCGCTACGGCCCCCTTTACTGAATTATGGACTGCGAGGCTTTGAAGATTTTAATTGGCACTGATGCTGTTTTACAGCGCCATAGAGCAGTGCCCTCGTCTTATGACTTACGGTTTATCTCTGTATTTATTAGCTTGTTTTACCTACTTGATGATTGGTTCCTGTTGGTATTCTTTTGTTATTAACTTTTATGCCTTTTTAAAATCTAGATATAATAATAATAATAATAATAATAATAATAATAATAATAATAATAATAATAATAATAATAATAATAATAATAATAATAATCAGCGCTAGAATCTGACGTCAAAACTGGAGTGTAATTCCCGTATAGTTTCTACAATCTTACTGTAGCGTCGTAAACCAGTTGTTGAAACTTGATGTAACCATCATTAAGCTGAAGTCAAATGCCTCACATTCTAAATAATATATTATCAGTACTATTTCTACTTCTGCTAACTACACTACTGCTGTTAATGATAATAACATACTACCTCGACTGTTAATACTAATCACATACTACCTTATCCCATTACCAGTTCATAAATTTATGATATTCCCAAGTTAAAGCATCTCGAGCAGTTTAATTCATTTATGAAGCCATTCCCACTAGGTGGGAATTTCAAGCAATAGAACAACGCAAAGGAAATGAGCCAAGACGACTGACAATGGCTCCTGCGTTAGTATTCAAATGAGACCCTAATGAAATAAAGGACCCTAAAGTCCTGTAAATAAGGTATGCCCTACATTCGCAAATTCAATTGGAACTAACAGGAGGCTGTACTGAAATAGGATATTGCCACTCCATGCTTAGTGAAGCGCATTCTCATTAATCATGTGAAGTTTATGTTAATTCTAAGTCACACATATCTTTTATTTGATAAGATATTATTCAGGGGAATCATCTCGAATGTGATGGGCTTCATTTTTAGTTTTTCTGTAAAAGAAAACTATTGCGCCGGCTTTGTCTGTCCGTCCGCACTTGATTCTGTCCACACTTTTTTCTGTCCGCCCTCAGATCTTAAAAATTACTGAGGCTAGAGGGCTGCAAATTGGTATGTTGATCATCCACCCTCCAATCATCAAACACCAAATTGCTGCCCTCTATCAATAAATTTTTTTTTTTAACATTTCTGCATTTGTATCATAACAAGAATATTGTATGGTCCAATTTTATATTACTTACTTGCTGTTAATACCAGCGAATAGTACCTTCATGTTCATTGAAATTCTGTCAAAAATGCAAGTTTAATTTTACTTTAAAAGAATTGCTTAATAATCTGAGTAATGCAATTAGTTACACAATAAGAATTTTCATTATATTCTTATATAAATCAAACTCTCTTAAACAGAGGCCTGGCACATAAAAATGATCCTTTAATTTTACTGACCTGTAAAGTTCGACAAAGAACTTTAATGAGAGCCCTCGTCGAAAAATGAACGCAAGTTCTGTACCTTTTGTGGGGCCTTTACATTTTCAGGACTTCTCGGGCTCTGAAAGCCGCACCGAGAATTCAATTCTGTTCCCAGCAGACAGAAGGCGGTGGTAAAATGGAGGTCATTCAGAGAGCTTTTGTGCCAGTGTAATTAGGAAATGCTTCTCTTCGCAGAAAAGATATGATTATTTTTTATCGTTTTCGTTGACATTCTGCTAAAGAGTCGTTTGCTGGCTTTCTTGAAGAAAACAAATATATATAAATATGAATGAATTTTATCACGTCGCCGTGATTCATATACAAGCATTAAGCTACAAGTGTCCTTCAATATCCAATTCGCTCTGCCTCGGAAAATATATATTTTCATATATGAAAATATATTATTTCCGAGGCAGGGGGAATTGGATATTAAAGGACATTTGTGGCTTGATGCCTGAATATACTATATATATATATATATATATATATATATATATATATATATATATATATATATATATATATATATATATATATATATATATATACTTACACACACATATATATAAATTTATGACTCACTGCAGGATCGAACCCCAGTCTTCCGAGTGAGGGTCCAGGACATCAGCAATTCGGACGCAAAGGTCATTAAAGGAGTTGGAACCTAAGTACTTATGGGTCGGGGAGTTGGGTAAAATTCGCTGGTATGTTAGGCCTTAGTTGCCTGACCGGGAAAAACCTCACGTACGTAGTACTTAGGTTCCAAATCTTTTTATGACCTTTGTGTCCGAAATGCTAATGCCCTGGACTCTCACTCGAAAGACCCGGGTTTGGTCCCGCGGTGAGTCAGAAATTTGTCTGTGAAACATTTTTCCATGTGTCCATATCCCCATGTATATATAAATATGTATATGTATACACATATATATGCATACATAATATATTTGTATGTATATATATTTACATATATACTGTATATGTATATATATATATATATATATATATATATATATATATATATACATATATACATACATATATATATATATATATATATATATATATATATATATATATATATATATATATATATATACATATATACATACATATATATATATATATATATATATATATATATATATATATATATATATATATATATATATATATATATATATATATATATATATATATATATATATATCTCACACATACACACACACGCACACACACAATTCTTCACCTTTCTATAAAGCTTATCGTAATTCAAAACATCAAATACCATTATGAAAACATTTCCAAGATACAGTTTCCACTGAAAGCCTAATCTTTACCAAACACGGGAAATTGAGCGTAGGTTTCATATTTCCTCGTTCAATATACGTTTTTCCAGGAGATTCTGCAGTTTTAGTAGCTTAGATATATGTAGCCTTTGCGCAACAATGTTTAGCAGACGGTAAAGGAAAAATTTCATGTGATTTGCAACTATGACAAGAATCTTATGGCGTTGTAACGCTTCCTATAATAATTTTGAATTTATTCTCATTGATTCTGAACAGGAAAACACAAGCAAAACCAATGTCTGTTTTTTTTAGCATTATCTTGTGAAGTTTGTTTATCCTCTTTTACGTTTTGGATGTTTAATAATCCGCTGGCTCCTCTGCGTTTACAATCGATTGTGGTTTTAATGTTTTCAGTAAAACAATAACCTTCACTGAAAATATCGCATGAATTGTAATGATTATCTTTAATCAGGCGCTGGCGCATTAGAATGTCATTTAACATTAATGTCATAACTCGGGAAAATAAAAAAAAATACCAATAGAAATTATGATAATTATCTATTGTCGTTTATTGGCATGATTAGATAAATTTTTTTTCTGTCATAACACGTAGAAATAAAAAAAAAATGATGTAAGGATGCGTATATAAATAACACCTGCAAAAAGAGATATGACGACAGAAATGATAATTATCTATTATCATGCATTGGCAATACAGAATGAAGGTTAAATCATTATCATCAAAGTCACAACACCTCGAAATAGAATAAAATAGAATAAAAATTGATGCAAGGATGTGTATATAAATAACAACCGACAAAAGAGAAATAGCGGCAGAAATGATAATAACAATCTATTATCATGCATTGACAATAAAGAATGAAGGTTAAATCATTGTCATTAAGGTCACAACTCCTTGAAATAGAATAAAATAGAATAAAAATTGATGCAAGGCTGTGTAGCCGGCAGGGGAACGGGAGGATTAAACTTGAATCTTGACTAACAAGGACATGAGATCAGGAATTCGAAAGTTTCCCTTGAGATTCGTTAAGCTCCTTCAACGTGTGGCACAAACTACTGTAAAAAAATATTTGGAACTTGTCGCCAGGTAATCGTGAGGTAACCGTAAAACAGTTTTATGCAAACATTTTTCCAGATTCTGGAACAGTAAAGCAGTTTTATGTAAACATTTTTCCAGATTCTGCAACAGTAAAACATTTTTATGCAAAATTTTTTCCAGATTCTGGAACAGTCAAGCAGTTTTATGCAAACATTTTTCCAGATTCTGGAACAGTAAAGCAGTTTTATGTAAAAAATTTTCCAGATTCTGCAACAGTAAAGTAGTTTTACGTAAATATTTTTCAGATTCTGGAACAGTAAAGCAGTTTTATGCAAACATTTTTCCAGATCCTGCAACAGTAAAGCAGTTTTATGTAAAAATTTCCAGATTCTGGAACAATAAAACAGCTTTATGCAAATGTCTCCCAGATTCTGGAACAGTAAAGCTATCGTGTTTGGTGGAACCCCATGCTGCATCGCTGCTGATCAGAGGCTACTATTCATATACACTGGCCAATCAGAAACAAAGTAGAAACCTCAGTGATATTGGCTGTGGATATTTACTGTCAGGTACGAAAAAACACAGATATTTGAACATTTCTATTATACTTTTCATGCAAGCAGCCATCGTTTCAATAAAAAAAATGACTGCATTAACAGCCTTAATGAATAAAATGTGTCTATAACTACAAATATTTCCATTTCACTCACCCACTTCTAGATTTTACATTTCATATTTAAGTAAGGAAATGTTGGAGAAAAATAGACTTTCAACAAAAGACAAGAAGGAGAAGCAACTGTGCATTAAAATAAAAAAAAAAATGCAAAAATCAGGAAAAGATTCCCCTGTCTTTTAGTTTTAGATTGAAACCTGGCGCATTTTACCATAATCATGTAGAAATCACTTACGACTAAACGTATGTATACGCCCCTTTCTTTTACTTTTAAATTGAAACCTGGCGCATTTTACCATAATCATTTAGAAATCACTTACAACTAAACGTGTGTGTGTCCATGTCTTTTAGTTTTAGATTGAAACCTGGTGCATTCTGCCTTAATCATTTAAGAATCACTGACGACTAAATGTCTGTATATGTCCATGTCTTTTAGTTTTATATTGAAACCTGGCGCATTCTACCATAATCATTTAGAAATCACTTATGGCTAAATGCATGTACATGTCCCTGCCTTTTATTTTTGAATTGAAACCAGGCACATTCTACCATAATCACTTAGAAATCACTTACGACTAAACGTATGTATTTTCCCCTGACTTTTATTATTTTTAAATTGAAACCTGGCGCATTCTACCATAATCATTCAGAAATCACTTACGACTAAACGTATGTATATGTCCCTGTCTTTTTATTTTTGAACTGAAACCTGGCGCATTTTACCATAATCATTTAGAAATCACTTACGAATAAATGTATGTGTGTGTTCCTGTCTTTTAGTTTTATGTTGAAACCTGGTGCATTCTGCCATAATCATTTAAGAATCACTAACGACTAAACGTATGTATTTGTCCCTGTCTTTTATTATTTTTAAATTGAAACCTGGCGCATTCTACCAGAATCATTTAGAAATCACTTATGACTAAACGTATGTATATGTCCCTGCCTTTTATTTTTGAATTGAAACCTGGCGCATTCTACCATAATCATTTAGAAATCATTGACGACCAAACGTATGCATATGTCCCTGTCTTTTAGTTTAGATTAAAACTTTTTTTTAAATTGAAACCTGGCGCATTCTACCATAATCATTTAGAAATCACTTACGACCAAACGTATGCATATGTCCCTGTCTTTTAGTTTAGATTAAAACTTTTTTTTTAAATTGAAACCTGGCGCATTCTACCATAATCATTTAGAAATCACTTACGCCCAAACGTATGCAAATGTCCCTTTTCAGTGACACTGCCTGTCCAATTTCACTCCTCCAACAAAACATACGCCCATTACACATAACGAGACAGGGTAGAGGGTGTCTGTATTCTGCCAAAGAATACAAATGTTGGTACATTATGTATTTATCCCGGAATATGAACGCTGTTAATTAAGTTTCAACCCACTAAAGGCCGAAAATAAATTCTTTAGTTCGTGAACCACATCGAGAGAGAGACTGAATACAAATAACTTCGCGACCGCTTCTGTGGGAAGGGGAGTTCCTGGTTTGAATATGACGGAATATTTTGAAGTATGAGTTTCATTTGGGAATGAACGGAAAACACCCCGAATTTATGAACTTCTCTTGATTAAAAAAGTTTCAAAATTTATGAATATGACTTATTAACTATTCACCGCCAAAAACATAAGTAAAAAATGCGCCGAAGTTTCTTCGGCGCAATCGAGTTTTCTGTACAGCAGCTACAACGTATAATCAAGGTCACCGAAAATAGATCTGTCTTTTGGTGTTCTTGGTATAATGCTGTATGAACCGCGGCCCATGAAACTTTAATCGCAGCCCGGTGGTGGCCTATCCTATGTCGTTGCCAGAAGCACGATTATGGTTAACTTTAACCTTAAATAAAATAAAAACTATCAAGGCTAGAGAGCTGCAATTTGGTATGTTTGATGACTGGAGGGTGGATAATCAAAATACCAATTTGCAGCCCTCTGGCCTCAGTAGTTTTTAAGATCTGAGGGCGGACAGGAAAAAGTGCGGACAGAAAAAAGTGCGGACGGACAGACAAAACCAGCATAATATCTTTCTTTTCAGAAAACTAAAAATCGATATTACAGTTACATTAATAAGGCTTCTGGGTATGCAATCTCACTCTTCGGTTGTTTAGGCAAGTGTAGAGATCTAGGCCTATACTTACGGCTTTCTATGGACGAGACTCCGTGCTGGCATAAGGACTGCCTAATCTAATCTAACCTTTCTAAGCTATAGTGCTTATTTCACAAAATGGAGTTTTCATTCTCTAATGGAAAGTGAAGTTAGAATACTAAAAAATGTAGTAAGGTGTTTTTGGGGAATTCTAAATATATATATATATATATATATATATATATATATATATATATATATATATATATATATATATATATATATATACTGTATATATACAAAAGCTAAGGCTACCATTCTGGACTCGTTACTGAAAGAATGGCGGAGGGAACTGAAACTGTTTTTTAAGATACTATTATTCTAAAAAATCCTATTGAGAAAGGGCCCAACTATTTCAGTACCTAGGCTTGAAGAATAATCGGAGAATGTCATGAAAACAATTCTGTATAAAATAATAATTGATTTTATAACTTTTAGCCGTGCAACAATGCCCCCGAGTTGTAAGGTGTTCAAAAGTCCGAACAAAGCCGCATTCCAGCTTTGACCGGCAACTCGTCAATTCTACGCGAATAGCGAGAGAGAGAGAGAGAGAGAGAGAGAGAGAGAGAGAGAGAGAGAGATGATATGTCGTCAATTGTAAGCGAATAGCAGAGAGAGAGAGAGAGAGAGAGAGAGAGAGAGAGAGAGAGAGAGAGAGAGAGAGAGAGAGAGAAATGATATGTCATGTCGCCACTTGTACGCGAATAGCAGAGAGAGAGAGAGAGAGAGAAAGAGAGATGGTAAGTCGCCACTTCTACGCGAATAGCAAGAGAGCCAATAGAGAGAGAGAGAGAGAGAGAGAGAGAGAGAGAGAGAGAGAGAGAGAGAGAGAGAGAGAGAGAGAGAGAAATGGTATGTCGCCACTTGTACGCGAATAGCCAGAGAGCCAGTTGAGAGAGAGAGAGAGAGAGAGAGAGAGAGAGAGAGAGAGAGAATGTGTGTTTGACGGGAAAAAGTAAATGAACATTTCATTCCTTTAATTGACACTTTCGAGCAAAGAAGTGTCACTAGATAAAAGTGTCAGGAACAGAAATAAAGTGGAAAATTATCATTTTACTGATGAATTTTGATACAAAAGTTAAATAAAAAAAATTGCTTGGTAGTGCCGTCAGTGCACGTCATGCGGTGCACTGTAGACATTACTTAACGTTCTTGCAGCGTCCTTTCGGCCCCTGGCTGCTACCTCTTACATTCCTTTTACTGCACCTCCGTCTATATTCTCTTTCTTCGATCTCACCTTCGACCTTCTATTAACAATTGATTCATAGCTTTACAGCAACTACACTCTAATCCATTTCGCATAAATAAGTAAATAGAGATTTACCCACTTTTGCTTAATACTTTACGATGCGAAAATCGACATTAATTCTCGTGTCGTTCTTTCAATTTATCACTACTTAATAGACAAATAATAATAATAATAATAATAATAATAATAATAATAATAATAATAATAATAATAATAATAATAATAATAATAATATTATTATTATTATTATTATTATTATTATTATTATTATTATTATTATTATTATTATTATTATTATTATTAATAAAATAAAACAAGACAGAGCTACAGAAAGTGAATGGAACTGCTCAATTTGCAAGATCGCACAGTGACCTAGCGAGCAATTTGAACTGATTACCTACATCAGAATTTTTTTTATTCTCTTCATTAAACAACTCTTTCACACTGAGCTCGGAGGAGGAGAGCAATTATAGTCCATTTTAATTGCAATTAGCAACTGCAGCCTCAATGGGAAAAATGCCTAATGTTCATGGTAATTGCAAGGACTCATTATTTTAATTATGAGGTTCATTCTGTGGTTTTAGGTCGTGAAGAATTTCAAAGACGAGATTTGAGGTTGGGACATTCGCTTGGATCTTTATCGACGATAATGGAGTTTGCTCAAGAGAAAAAAAAATGAAGGAGTTGTTGTTTGAAGGATTAGCACTCAGTTTTTTTTCTTTCATCCAAATTTGCATTATTGCGAGCGTGATGTTATTTGGGCTATGATTTTAATTATGATCGTTGGATGTGATGGAAAATGGTGTGAATAAAATGGTAATGTTGTCAATAGGGTGGCTATAAAAACCAATAATAATAATAATAATAATAATAATAATAAGTATTATTATTATTATTATTATTATTATTATTATTATTATTATTATTATTATTATTATTATTATTATTATTATTATTATTATTATTATTATTATTATTATTCGTGGCAGTGATAACAGCATTAGAAAATTCCACACTTTCACATAAGGAACGAAGCCAAAGCTATTACAACCAGAAGCCATATATTTAATTAAACAACGTATACTTCCCTACATTTACTCCCCGGACATGATAATTTCCCTTGTGGGTCGTATAAAAGAGCTTAAAGCACGACATTTCCTCTGTACCAATTGCGTGGTTTTATTTACCCACTGTAAACAATACAAATGTTTCTGTGGAACCTTCCATCCTGACTGGTCACAGGGGCCCAGTGTTCTGGTTTTTGGCTGCAGTGGTCCCTTTTGGGTACTTTTTACTAAGCTATCATGGGGCCTACTGTTCTGGTTTTTGGCTGTAATAGTCCCTTTTGGGTAATTCTTATTAAACTATCACGGGCCTCTGGTTTTTGGTTGTAGTAGTCCTTTTTGGGTACTTCTAATTAAACTATCATGAGCCCAGTGTTTTAGTTTTTGGCTAAAGTGGTCCCTTTTGGCCACTTCTTACTAAGCTATCGTGGACCCAGTGTTCTAGTTTTTGGCTGAAGTGGTCCCTTTTGGCCACTTCTTACTAAGCTATCATGGACCCAGTGTTCTAGTTTTTGGCTGAAGTGGCCCCTTTTGGCCACTTCTTGCTAAGCTATCATGGGCCCAGTGTTCTAGTTTTTGGCTGAAGTGGTCCCTTTTGGCCACTTCTTACTAAGCTATCATGGGCCCAGTGTTCTAGTTTTTGGCTAAAGTGGTCCCTTTTGGCCACTTCTTGCTAAGCTATCATGGGCCCGGTGTTCTTGTTTTTGGCTAAAGTGGTCCCTTTTGGCCACTTCTTACTAAGGCATGGGCCCAGTGGTCTGGGTTTTGGCTGTAGTGGTCCCTTCTGTTTACTTCTTAATAAGCTGTCCAGCTTCACTGACCTTTTGTCCGGTCCATTATTCTCTGTGAGAGTTCAGAGATGCTTTTACTAATTGTGCTTTCATTTTTATCTCTACAGCAATATCTCCTATGCATTGGCGGATTTAGAAGAAATACTGAGGATTGAGAAAAACATTTTATAATATTATTTGTACACATAAATAGCGTAAAATGACGGTAATATAAGAGATAATCGAGATAGCACACCTAGGGAACTCTAAACTAGGATATAACATTTATTGATTATCGTCCCATCCGCAAGATTGGATAAAAACAAATTATTTTAGTTCAAATATATGTACCATTTGTGCAACAGGGAGCCTCAGTCTGGGATATAATTCCTATATCTATTGTGCTGTACTTATGGTTCTAGTGTTTTTACTCTTGAAATTATCATAAATTCATCATGCAATTATTCTTGTAGTCTTTATTACTCTTGAAATTATCATAAATTCATCATGCAATTATTCTTGTAATCTTTATTACTCTTAAAATTATCATAAATTCATCATTTAATTATTCTTGTAGTCTTTGTTACTCTTGAAATTATAATAAATTCATCATGCAATTATTCCTGTAGCTTTTATTACTCTTGAAATTATCATAAATTCATCACGCAATTATTCTTGTAGTCTTTGTTATTCTTGAAACTATAACCTCGCCAAATTCCGTCACATGTTTCATCTGGCCATTACGAGGAAAAATATGAAGCATATTGCAATATGTTTCCATTCGGGAAAGTCCTGAAAAACTTCCTCGTTCTCGTTCTCAAAGAAAACTTCCTTATCTGGGGAAAAACTTCCTAACCAGGAAGTCTGGGATATTTATTTTCTTTTCCTCTTCTCCCAAGGGCTTTTCCATGAAGGATTCTTTGCCAAGTGTCTAGTCGTTGCATTAGAGAAGTTGTCCTTTGACAAAAAAAATAAGTAGTTATGTTACGTAAAACCAGTAGGCTATATATAGATCAGTTATGTTACGTAAGATCAGAAAATAAACAAGTACTTATGTTACGTAAAATCAGTAGATAAATAAGTAATTGTGCTGCGTAAAATCAGTAAATAAATGAGTAATTGTGTTACATAAAATCAGTGGATACATAAGTAATTATGATACGTAAAATCAGAAGATAAATAAGTAATTATGATACGTAAAATCAGAAGATGAATAAGTAATTACGTTACGTAAAATCAGTAGATAAATAAGTAATTATGTTACGTAAAATCAGTAGATAAATAAGTAATTATGTTACGTAAAATCAGTAGATAAACAAGTAATTATGATACGTAAAATCAGCAAATAAATGAGCAATTATGTTACGTAAAATCAGTAGAAAAATGAGTAATTATTATAAGTAAAATGAGTAGATAAATAAGTAATTATGATACGCAAAATCAGTAAATAAATGAGTAATAATGTTACGTAAAACCAGAAAATAAATAAGTAATGATGTAACGCAAAATCAGTAAATAAACGAGTAATTACGTTACGTCAAATCAGTAGACAAATAAGCAATCATGTTACGTAAAATCAAACATAACTGAGTAATTATGATACGTAAAATCAGGAGATAAATAAGTAATTATGTTTCGTAAAACCTGTAAATGAATAAGTAATTATGTTACGTAAAATCGGTAGATAAATGAATCATTCATGTCTATTATGTAAAAATGATTGACTTCTCTCCTCCTCATGAACATCAGTTTATTTCAATTATGAACCAATGAGAATGTATGTCTGGTTTAATGATCCCATGATTCACGCCAAATGCCATAATTGACTGCGGAACCTTTTCATGCAAAACTTCAGCAATTAAGGTAATAGGCGAAAGCAGCCCGCATCATTACGCTGTCGTAAAGAGAGATTTCACATAATTAAGGTTGAAAAGTGTGAGTTATTACACTGGAAGGGAGATGAAAGCTTACCTGTAAGTTTGTTTGAGTAAATAAGATGGTTTGCTTAAACTGGTGAGCATGGGGAGAATTATTATTGTTGTCTGAGCAACAGAAAATCTATATTGTTAAAAGGGGAAATTATTGTTATATATTGCAAGGAAGGAAGGTCGCCAAAATTTAGTATTACACAAATTTAGCGTTTCTGGTGTGGGGGGGGGGGGGCGACATTATTCCATGTACATGTTTCATATCAGTTCTAAATAATTTTTAATGCGTATACATACATATATATATACATGTATATATATTTGTATATACTGTATATATATTAATTATATATATACAGTATATATATATATATATATATATATATATATATATATATATATATATATATATATATATATATATATATATATATATATATATATTTATATTTATGTATGCATGTATGTATATAAGAGAGAGAGAGAGAGAGAGAGAGAGAGAGAGAGAGAGAGAGAGAGAGAGAGAGAGAGAGAGAGAGAGCGAGCTTAGCAAAAGCCCATATCTCTCTCTGTCTCACCGTCTCCAGACAAAGAGTGGCAATAATTTTCGCCCCGGCTTAACCCGTAGCTTAACCAACCGGAAGTAAATCGGAAACTGTTTACTCAACATATATATAAAAAAAAAGAGCTAAAACGTAAACCCCGGAGGGAAATAATGGTAAATAAACAGCCCAACCCGCATAGTGATATTTAGAGTGGCACCGTGCCACCGTGGGGAAAAATATGTATTCCCCAAACAGCTAGGAAATGGGCGAGAGGTGAAATCCTTCCTGCGGGACACGCCGTGTGGCAGACGCCGGGATTCCGAAAACGAGGTTAAAGGGCGTGTGTGGACCTTTTAGTGAAATTTAGCAACATGCATATATATATATATATATATATATATATATATATATATATATATATATATATTTATTTATTTATTTATTTGTGTATATAAATATATATGTTTGTATATATGTATATTTATATATATATATATATATATATATATATATATATATATATATATATATATATATATATATTATATATAATATAAATATATATATATATATATATATATATATATATATATATATATATATATATATATATATATATATATATATATATATATATATATATATATATATATATATATATATACACACACACATATATATATATATATATATATATATATATATATATATATATATATATATATACATATACATACATACATACATACATACATACATATTTACATACATACATACATACATACATACATATTTACATACATGCATACATACATACATACATACATACATACATACATACATACATACATACATACATACATACATACATACATACATACACAGAATATCTTACTAGTATTCTATGAGTGGTTTCATCCAAGTAGGGTGAGGATTAACTCGTCGAGACCCTCCCGTTTCGACAGAGTAATATATACAGTCACACTTACATTCTTCAGCTAAAATTAGGTACACTCATCCTTCGTAACTTTAATGGACCTTTGTCTTCTTATGATTTTATTAATACCAAGAGTATACTTTTCTCCAAGTGGTACTTTGGCAAGGATATATAAGGTCCTTTCCAGCCTTGTCAAAATAATGCTGCCACATCATAAAGTTATATAATCCTGTAATGCTAATACATGATCAGTATATATCATTCCCTTTCCTCTACTGTAGTTTATGTAAACAAGTCACCGTTACAGAACGTCATTCATTAATGAATTTTGTTCTGTTTTCCTAAGTTGTATCTCTTCTTTCTGTATTTCCCTTTACCTCCTCTTACCACTTCCTAATGAACACCTTAATATTCTTTGGAAGCTGGAATTCCGAGTCAGTGGCCCCTGAGGGCTTGGTCCATATGAAAAGGTTTCGTCTTGTGAATAATAATAATAATAATAATAATAATAATAATAATAATAATAATAATAATAATAATACTAGCAAGAGACCCTCTTTCAGACATATACTATTGAATGTGATCGGTCACAGCAATCACATTCAACAACAGCAACAACAACAACAATAATAATAATAATAATAATAATAATAATAATAATAATAATAATAATAATAATAATAATAATAATAATAAGCAAGTGACAAAATGATCTTACTGAATAACAAATTAAACTCCGGGAAGCCAGACATATCCAGACACCTTTTATTCCCTCTAATTCGAGAAAGAAATTCAAGGATCTCCTTTGAGAGAGAAGAGAGAGCGAACCAGTTCACTCTAATTATGTGCCGAGATGACTCTAACGAAGTCTGAGCAGGTTACGTAAACATGAAAGCGTTTCTGCTTCGCCAGTGGTGGCCAAAAGTCTCTTCTGCGGGGTGACTTATTATTCACGCTAGGGAAAACTTTGGACCTGACATTTTTTTTCTGACTTTTTTTTCCTGTGAGAGTTTTCGTATAGATACCGTCTTTTCATTTCTCTCTCTTCTTTTTTTTCTGTCTGTATATACAGTGTATAATATATATGTATATATATGCATACATATATACATACATACATATGCATAAATATTTGTGTGTATATATATACATGTAAAGATTAAAATACTAATTTTAAAATGAACTTTAATATAGTTTTCAAAATCTCTCTGTATAGTTTTTCCAAAAGAGAACTTTCGAGAAATCTGTACGAGTCTTATTTTTGATCTCAAAAGAGCAGTCCTGCAGATTTTCGAAAGCTCTTTGTTTAGCTTTATTTTGAAAATGTATCTGCACAGTTACATATCTATGGATTTGCTTCTACTATAAACAGATTATCCAGTTGGTTTAGCTGTGGCTGAAAGGCTCCTAGGAATCGCCATCCGTCGGTAATGGAGCAAAATTCAAATCGAATTTCATTCCTCTGGCGTAAATAAAAGCTAAGGAGATTTCTGATGACTACGTCCTTGGATATTCATTAAATGTTCAATATGGGATTGTTGAAGCGAATTTTCACTCGAATTTTGCGCCTCATCCTCCTTCGACAATCATGCTGGTCTTTGATGAAATGGTCTGCCGGCTTTTGTCGTTATTTATGTGGGTTGTTTCTGGTTGCCAGACGAGAATCTAGAAATTGTAATTTTGAAAGATACATTTACGTAAAGCCGATATCCTAACCGTCTCTCTCTCTCTCTCTCTCTCTCTCTCTCTCTCTCCTCTCTCTCTCTCTCTCTCTCTCTCTCTCTACATAGCCAGTCCCACTGTCTCTGTCTGTCTTATTCTACGTCCCTGTCTGTTTGTCTGTCTGTCTGTCTTTCTAGATATCCATTCCATCTGTCTGTCTGTCTTTCTGCCTGTCTGCCTGTATGTCTGTCTTTTTCTACGTCCCCTGTCAGTCAGTCTGTCTGTCTCTCTTTCTAGATATCCATTCTGTCTGTCTGTTTGTCTGTCTCTAAATATTCAATCTCTCTCTCTCTCTCTCTCTCTCTCTCTCGATATCCAATCCGCCTGTCCTGTCTCTGTCTCTGTCTCCTGTCTCTGTCTCCACCCCTTTTTCTTTTCCTCTTGGCGTCAGCCAAAAGAAAAACAGTTTCCGATAAGAAGATTGTCAATACAGAAGTTTATTTTGAAGCCATTGATCAGAACTTCTCGTCTCTTTTCGTCACTCTTCTTCACAAGAAGTTTGGGTTTTGTGTGTGGGTTCATTTTGTCATGGGATTGCCAAGGATACTTTTTCTTTGACAGATTAAGATGAACTGAGTACATACGTACAAGTCTAGACTCTTTCAGATAAAAGGAATACAAGTCTACATTCTTTCAAGTACAAGGGAATACAAGACTAGATTCTTTCCAACACAAGAAATACAAGTCTAGACTCTTTCAAGTACAAGGAATACAAGTCTAGACTCTTTCAAGTAAAAGGAATACAGGTTTACATTCTTTCAAGTACATACATACAAGTCTAGACTCTTTCAAGTACAAGGAATACAAATCTAGATTCTTTCAAGTACAAGGAAAACAAGTCTAGATACTTTCAATTACAAGGAATACAAGTCTTGAATCTTTCAGTTACAAGGAATACAAGTCTTGAATCTTTCAGTTACGAGGAATACAAGTCTAGATTCTTTCCAACACAAGGAATACAAGTCTAGATTATTTCAAGTATAGGAATGCAAGCCTAGACTTTCAAATTCAAGTCCAAATTCTTTCTAATATAAGGAATACAAGTCAAGATCTTTCAAACACATATAGTAGAAATCTTTATCTTACAAATACAAAGAACACAATCTGTATTCTTTCAAATATAAACGAGTAAAAAATACTCCGAAGTTTCTTCGACGCAATCGAGTTTTCTGTACGACCGCTACGGCGTATAATCAAGGCCACCGAAAATAGATCTCTTTCGATGGTCTCGGTATAATGCTGTATGATCCGCGACCCACGAAACATTAACCACGCCCAGGTTGTGGCCTATCCTATATCGTTGCCAGAAGCACGATTATGGCTAACGTTAACCTTAAATAAAATAAAAACTACTGAGGCTAGAGGGCTGCAATTTGGTATGTTTGATGGTTGGAGGGTGGATGATCAACATACCAAGTTGCAGCCCTCTAGCCTCAGTAGTTTTGAAGGTCTGAGGGCGGACAGGAAAAAAGTGCAGACGGACAGACTAAGCCGGACACAACAGTTTTCTTTTACAGAAAACTAAAAAGTACATGATAGAATATGGTCTTTGGTAAGACATTCGGATAACAGAGAAAACACGAGAGCGAAGAATCAAGTTTGCTGGTTTCAAACTGGAAGTTTACAAACAGAAAAACCTGTCATTAAAATCACCTTTAAAAACCACATCTCACATTCCTGGAAGGCTTCGAGTTCCACATTCTCCTTTTTTATTCTTCTCTGGTATAAAAGAAACTGAAATCAAGGCCAGAGCCTAGAAAATGAGGGCGAAAAGCTACACGAGCGACGAATACAAACAGGATCAGAATGAAATGAAGCCATTGCCCCTTAATTCTTTGGATGGGGTCAACATGGGTGAAGTTTACTGAAGCAGAGACAATAACATGGTAGGCGGGGAATCGCTAACCCGTTCAGCCTTTCGGTTCGAAATTTCAAGAGAGAGAGAGAGAGAGAGAGAGGAGAGAGAGAGAGAGAGAGAGAGAGAGAGAGAGAGACAAAGAAAGAGGGAGAGAAGTTGAGGGAGAGAGATTGAGGGTGTGAAAGAGAGAGCGAGAGACTGTGTGAGAGAAAGCTCGCTTCCCTAG
>JANJGK010005629.1:0-12500 GCA_039081455.1 Macrobrachium rosenbergii | reverse complement strand
CTCTCAGCCGGCCATCACAGATGACATATGAACTACCTGTTGATTGCATTTATGGCGAATTGGGCTCCATTTCTGTTAGATCATTAATCTCACTGCCTGTTCATGGCGATCCTTTGAGGCAAGCCCCTGCAAGGGCGTGTTAGACTTGACTTATTAGCAGGAAATAATTATTCTTAGTTAATTATTAATGTAACCTGTTTTGACAGCTCTGGCAGTATATAGGGAAATATTTCATTTGACAAGATGACAGTAACATTATTTAGAGTTGACTCGTTATAGATGGGAAATAATAATAATAATAATAATAATAATAATAATAATAATAATAATAATAATAATAATAATAATAATAGCATAGAAAGGCGATGATAAATGAATTCATGATAAGAATTATAGTTGTTGTTGTATATATATATAATAATATATATATATATATATATATATATATATATATATATATATATATATATATATATATATTTATGTGTGTGATTGTGTATTTGCGTGTGGGCGTGTATGTGTGTATGTGCCCACGCATATACACGTGTAGCTTGGTGAATGCATCTGGTACCTTTTCAAACCAGATACTTCCGTGGTAGATACAAAGCCCTTTTTTTGGTTTTTACATCTGTCAGCCTTTGAATCTTTTGATGAATCGAAAGTATTTCCAGCTAATCAGATGACGACTTTTAACGTGAAATATAATAGAATGTTTTGATGCGAACTTTAACGTCATTTCCAAGAACATCCTCTTCCGCATCCGCTTTCCATTTGATCCTTTTTCAAATGTAGGAAACTGATTTGAGAAATTGATTGCCTTAACTGTGCCTACTAAGCGCAGATTGAAAAAATAATTACTTTTTAATTGATTATTAACAGTAACGGTAAAATTTCACTGTTCCATTTGATTATTTCCTAATATTGATCCTTCTTTAAATGTTGGAAACATTATTATTATTATTTATTATTATTATTATTATTATTATTATTATTATTATTATTATTATTATTATTATTATTATTATTATTATTATTCAGAAGATGAACCGACAGGGGCCACTGACTTGAAATTCAAGCTTCCAAATAATATGGTGCTCATTGATTTGAATTTGGTTGTCCAATTTACAGTTTATATCCTAGATTGGTCATCAGGTAAATAAAAAAAAATACTGAGGAACATGAATATTCAAAGGCCGCAAACCTCCGCCAAAGCTGAGTTATCCACTCCCCAGGAGATCCTTTCTGCCCAAAACTCAGTTCCTGTCTCTCCCAACATCCAATCACAACTTGCCAATTACTAGAAAAACTTTCTATAAAAAAATGCTCTTAAGAAAAAAAAAAAAAGAATGATAAACATAATCTCATTGCAAGGGCTCATAAACACTCATAAACGTCCTTCTCTACGAGGCGAGAGATACAAAGGTGATCAGCTGGTAATTATCGTTTAATAGTCAAGCATATTGCCTGGTGAATAAATGAGCTGCCTAATTTTCTAATGGAGATTTACCTGACATCCTTCAGTAAGTAAGTGAGGTAACTAATAATTTCTCTCTAGTAAGAGGCAGAGAGAGAGAGAGAGAGAGAGAGAGAGAGAGAGATCAACTAAATCCCCTACAAGTTTAATCTTTGATTTTTTAATGCATACATTAGCATAATATTCATAAATATAGGAAAAAAAGAAACTTGTTTGATTTACGAGTAGTCTTGCTGCCATATTCAGCCACAACACGAAAATATCATCACGTGGTGAAGAGCTCATGTTCAGTTTTAGATTTGGGTCCGTTTACATCTCTTCCTTTCTGCTGAAGACCAGTTTTGGAAATATCTGGGGATTCAGAAGGCAATTAACTGCTTTTTTACAAAATGAATTGATCTCACATTTCACAAAATAAAGAGTAAAGTATTAAGATAGCTGGAGACAAATTAAGGAAGGTATTTAGGGAATTGGCAGAAAATTAGCTGCTTTCTTACAAAATGTACTGATTTCACATTTCACCAAATAAAGATTAAAATATCAAGATAACTGGAGACCAATTAAGGAAAGTATTTTGGGAACTGGAAGAAAAAATAGCTGCTTTCTTACAAAATTGACTGATCTCCCATTCAGTGAAAACGACAAATAAACAAGACGCAAGTAAAAAATGCGTTGAAGTTTCTTCGGCGCAATCGAGTTTTCTGTACAGCGTATAATCAAAGCTACCAAAAATAGATCTATCTTTCGGTGGTCTCTGCATAATGCTGTATGAGCAGCGGCCAATGAAACTTTAACCATGGACCGGTGGTGGCATGTCCTATACCGTTGCCAGACGCACGATTTGGGTAACTTTAATATTAAATAAAATAAAAAGTACTGTGGCTAGAGGGCTGCAATTTGGTATGTTTGATGACTGGAGGGTGGATAAACAACATACCAATTTGCAGCCCTCTAGCCTCAGTAGTTTTTAAGATCTGAGGACGGACAGAAAAAGTGCGGACGGATAGACAAAGCCGGCACAATAGTTTTCTTTTACAGAAAACTGAAATCAAAATCAACATGACACGAGGAAAACAGAGCAGAAACGTCAGTTTTAAACAAAGAGAAATTGATTTTCACTCCAAGGTGTTAACACGTGAAATTAAAACTTGTGCCTTTCTGTGCAGAAATCGTACCCAAAGCGCGAACCTTTTATGATGAAAAGTTATTAAAAATGCATGGGCTATTGCCAACGCCCGCACGGAGCCTTGTTGAACGGGATATTTTCCGTTCAATCTCTGTCTGACGTGTGAGGGATTTCGTAATGGTATAATGTTAGGATTACGCACACATCCACACATACAAAAACAAGTAAAAAATGCGCCGGAGTTTCTTCGGCTGAAATTAAATTTTCTGTACAGCCGCCACGGCGTATAATCAAGGTCGCCGAAAATAGATCTATCTTTCGGTGGTCTCGGTATAATGCTGTATGAGCAGCGTCCCATGAAACTTTAACCACGGACCGGTGGTGGCCTATCCTATGGTGTTTGCCAGGAGCACGATTATAGCTAAATTTAACCTTAAAATAAAAACTACTGAGGCTAGAGGGCTGCAATTTGGTATGTTTGATGATTGGAGGGTGGATGATCAACATACCAATTTGCAGCCCTCTGGACTCAGTAGTTTTTAAGATTTTGAGGGGGGACAGAAAAAGTGCGGACAGAATAAAGTGCGGACGGACAGACAAAGCCGCCACAATAGTTTTTCTTTACAGAAAACCAAAAAGAAAGAACAAGAAAATTGAAAAGGTCCATACATTTCTCGGGAATGTTTTCGATGTCTCCATACAGACGAGGGGACTTGGCGCTTAGAAGCTGTACTAGGATTTTTTAGAATATATATTTTTTTCTCCAATCTGTGTGTTTCCAAATTCTTTCGACAACAAGATAAACATATTTGTGCTCTTGAATATATTTGTTCTCCAGTCTATGTGTTTTTTCCAAATTCTTTCCATACTAAGCAAAATACATTTGTGCTTTTAATTATATTTGTTTTCCAATCTATATGTTTTTCCAAAATCTTTCCATACTAAGAAAAATACATTTGAAATCTAGAAGGAGATAATATCATACTTCCTCTAATCCAAGGGTACTGAGCATTTTACACAACATGAATAATTCTAGCTGAATATATAATCACGTTACGTCCCTTGAGAGCAAAGAAGCAGCGAGACTCAGCTTACTTTAATATCGAGTCATTTCATTCGAAGAAGGAAGTGCAAGACGAAAACTGAATACCAGAATAATATAATGCAAAATTGTCGGTTAAAGAAAAGTAAAATCCAGAATGAAAAGGATAGCTTCCAACCTCTACAATAAAATATGAATTGAAGACTAACGTCAGTATTTGAACTGCAGCCACCTTGCGAAAGTTAATTTCCTTACCAAAGACGCCCCGCGACCTGCGGCCCTTTCTCTTGGTCTGAAAACATACGCGTGGGAGAATCGAAATGAATCCGAGGCACAAAGTATGACGTCACTTGGAGAGAGAGAGAGAGAGAGAGAGAGAGAGAGAGAGAGAGAGAGAGAGAGAGAGAGAGAGAGAGAGAGAGAGTGTAAATAGAATGATTTCCTGGTGATATCCTGAGAATTCTACTTAGATGACGGTGATGATGGAGGTGATAATGAGAGAGAGAGAGAGAGAGAGAGAGAGAGAGAGAGAGAGAGAGAGAGAGAGAGAGAGAGAGAGAGAGAGAGAGTGTGTAAGTAAAATGATTTCCTGTTGATATTCTGAGAATTCTACCTAGATGATAGTGATGATGCAGATGATAATGAGAGAGAGAGAGAGAGAGAGAGAGAGAGAGAGAGAGAGAGAGAGAGAGAGAGAGAGAGAGAGAGAGTACAAAAAATGATATCCTGTTATTATATTGAGAATTCTACTTAGATGTCGATAATGACTGGAGATGATATCGGGAAGAGAGAGAGAGAGAGAGAGAGAGAGAGAGAGAGAGAGAGAGAGAGAGAGAGAGAGAGGTGTAATAATATCACTGGTTTCAATTACTGTAGCGAAGGGAGCATTGTCTTCTAGCCAGAGAGGTTATTACTGATAATAACCACTTCTGTTTTAATATTTTAGGGAACTAAATTCGTCTAGTAACCAATATTATTATTATTATTATTATTATTATTATTATTATTATTATTATTATTATTATTATTGGTGAAGAAATCCATAATATGTATATATATATATATTTCTGATATATATTTACATTTGCACCATTACGGATTTCTTCACCATTTTAGTGACTCGTGCTATTATTATTATTATTATTATTATTATTATTATTATTATTATTATTATTATTATTATTATTATTATTATTATTAGCTTATCCAACTGGCTATTAACCGTCTAAAGATCACAGCCATATAAGTCATTTTTGTGACCTAAGCCACTTAAAAATTGAAAGCAGACAAAATCATTCGTCAAAATACCGGACATTTTAACATTTGCTCAATAAGTCAGATCAGCTTGTAAACTTAGCCAATATTAATTGCATTCATTCCTTTACAATAACGAAGCGAAGAGAAATTTCTGAACCAGAACTGAGCCAAGGTTTCTTGAAATGAACGAGCTGCAATTGCAGAGAAGGAATTCTGGCAATAGCGTTACTCTCGGCAACAAAAGCTCAGGTCCTAATTGATTGCCACGGGGCTAATTGCCCCCTTGTACTATATTGCCATACGGTCATGAATTCTGTTAATTTAAAGCTTGTTTCCTTTATTTTGTCTTTTGGTGTTTTCTTCAACAAATGTAAGACTTCACGGAATATCATACTTGCCCCGTAGGTGGGGTAGTGCCGTCGGGGGCACCTCACGCGGTGCACTGTAGGCAATACTTAAAATTCTGTGCAGCGTCCCTTTGGCCCCTAGCTGCAACCCCTTTCATTCCATTTACTGTAGCTCCGTTCATATTCTCTTTCTACCATCTGACCTTCCTTAACCCTTCGTAACAATTTTCCCACAGTGCAACTGCGAGGTTTTCCTCCTGTTGCACCTTTCAGACATTTATGTTTTTATTTTCCCTTTCAGCGCTGAATGACCTCGTAGGTCCCAGCGCTTGGCCTTTGGCCTAAATTTAATGTTCCATTCCATTCCATATCCTCACTTGTACTTTTGGAGGTAATTGGAAGCTCTTGTTGATTTACAAAATTAATAATAATTATGGAACTAGGTAGTACTAATGGCAATATCACGATCATGACGCTTCGAAATGAAACGTTTTAGTAGTCTGTAAAAGAAAACTATTGTACCGGCTTTGTCCGTCCGTCCGCACTGTTTCTGTACACCCCCAGATCTGAAAAACTACTGAGATTAGAGGGCTGAAAATTGGTATGTTTATCATCCACCCTCCATTCACCAAACATACCAAACTACAGTCCTCTAGCCTCAGTAGTTTTTATTTCATTTAAGGTTAAAGTTAGCCATAATCGTGCTGCTGGCAACGATATAGGAAAGGCCACCACCTGGCCGTGATTAAAGTTTCATGGGCCGCGGCTCATACAGCATTATACCGAGACCACCTAACGATAGCTCTATCTTCGATGGCCTTGATTATACGCTGTAGCGGCTGTACAGAAAACTCGATTGCGCCGAAGAAACTTCTTCGCAATTTTAACTTGTTTTGTCTGATGGACAATGGAATTCGCGACCTCCAGGGAATGTCATGCACTGACGAAATACTATAGTATAACTGGCCATTACAATATAACAGTTTATACAATTAAAACAATAAAATAGTACTGAAAATCATCAGTATATTCTGGGAGTAGAGTAAGGTGTGAGTATGAACTCTAAATGTCAGAGAGAGAGAGAGAGAGAGAGAGAGAGAGAGAGAGAGAGAGAGAGAGAGAGAGAGAGAGAGAGAGAGTACATAAGATGGTTTTCTGTTGATATTCTGACAAATCTACTTTGGTGATGATAACGGTGAAGATGATAAACGAGTAGAGAGAGAGAGAGAGAGAGAGAGAGAGAGAGAGAGAGAGAGAGAGAGAGAGAGATACTAATGCAATGCCATTAATTTTTGTACTGTCATCAAGAAGTCCCACCTCTCTTTATGCTTCGGAGAAAACAAAAACCACGAATTTCTTCCTCACTTTCAAGCAAGACATCATGAAAGCAAAGACATCATGACCATATAACATTTTCTCTCTCCGTACACCTTCCATATTCCCCTGAGAATCCCTCTTATTGCTGATATTTCATTTTATCGTTATCTCCCATTTCCCCCTTTTATTGTCTTATGTCATCTATTCCTTAACACCCCTCTGGTTGCATTCCCGATAAAATGAACTTTTCGAAGCTTTTCAGTTCCGACATGGTCGTTCTTTGAAATGATTTTCTGAAAGCAGAACTCGATTAAGGGGACCCATAAGCGATTACTGCCGTCGATTTTGTTAACAGTTTCTATATATTTAAAGCTCGGATTTCATCGTATTTTTGTTCAATATTGTGAAGAGGGGTAGTCCCCTTTTATCTCGGATATTGGAATTGAACTGTTCAAAAAGTTTTTTGAAATAGATGGAGCATCGTATTCATGGACGTACTGGAGGGTTCTTTAAATTTAAAAAAATTAAGAATTTTTTTTTAAAATTTATAAAAAAATGATTTACAGTGCTCACCATGGCAGAAATTTCAAGTGAGGTTTTTAATATATATATTAATATATTATATATATTATATATATCATATATATATATGATATATATATATATATATATACATATATATATATATATATAGTATATATATATATATATATATATATATATTAATATATATATATATATATGCGCGTATGTGTGTGTGTGTGTGTCAGGAGTAACCTCTTTATAATTCTGGCTTATCCCTGCCTAATGAACAATTAACAATTATCATGGGAGTTAAATTCTGCTGCCAAGAATATTTCCCGACCTCTTGTAATTTTTTCCATAGTATCCCCAACGCTTTCCAGTCGAATCAGAATAGTTGCAGGTGTATGGAGAGCTAGATTTATTGCTTCTCTCTCTCTCCCTCACTATCATATTTATGTATTATATATACTTATATAATACACATAATTATATATATAATAATATATAATATATATATATATATATATATATATATATATATATATATATATATATATACTATAGTATATATATATATCCGAAAAAACACATTTAATTATTAATACCAAAATCCAAACATATAAAGCTATATCTTTCAATTCATAGCAGGAACAACAAGCTAGCTCTACATACAACTAGATTATTTACTGCGCAAATAATATGCAACCTCTGGCAAATTGGTATTCTGCATGCAATATGTGTTTGGATATGAGACCCTGGGTGGCCAGTGAATTGCCTAACCAACATAATATTACATCAAACTTGCAGATTCTATTGAATGATTCCATCACGTTTCATTGTGTTTTGTACGAAATTAATACACTGCGCACAATTTAATTCAACATTGAACAGCATCAAAAGGTCAATCTGATGAGAAAAACATGATTGAAATGAACAGCAAGCTGTAATAATTTACAGGATCAACGTCAGCATGAAAAAAATAACAATGTCAATATCATTCCGGTTTTAACTTCAGTATTAGTTAAAAGAACTGCCTGACCAGAGCAAGTGATGAATAAATGCATAAATAAATAAATAAATATTTAAATAAATAAATAAATAAATAAATAAATATTTATTTAGATAAATAAATAAATAAAGAAATATTTATTTAGGTAAATAAATAAATACACAAATATATATATATATATATATTATATATATAATATATATATATATATATATATATATATATATATATATATATAAACAAATATATAAAGAAATAAATATATAAATAAATGAATGAATGAATGAATAAATAAATAAAAAATACATAGACATATGTAAATATATAAACATATAAATATATAAATATAATATATTAATATATAAATGTATAAAATGTATAAATAAATAAATAAATAAATAAATATTCAAATATTCAGATATTCAAATATTGAAATATTCCAATGTTGAAATGTTCAAATATTTAAATATTTAAATATCTAAATATTTAAATGCATAAATAAATGACACTATAAATATACAAAAACACAAATAAATATATAAGGAAGAATCATAAAGATGATACCAATAGTCGGCTCTTCTCGAGGAAGGCCTAAGACCAAAATCTAGCCTTTCCTGAGAGATGCTGAGAAGGAAAGCTAACTTTCTTCGAAAGCTTCTAACTACCTTTTCTCGAAAGACCCTAGAAAAGAAAGTTACCTCTGAATCAGGTAAAACGGAAATATACTCAAACACAAATGTACTCCATAAATGCAACGAAAAACATCACTGGAGTGAAGATATTACCAGAGAATTTAACAGCTGTTCCCTTTACGTAAAAAGAATTATGGAATGTGTCCCTTCTATGGATATGAAGCTCTTTGTCTGGTCAAATTTAATAATCTGCTTTCGCCTTTGCATAGATCGCTTGTTATTCTCTCTCTTCACACCCTCTGGTATTTTGTTTGTGACCGTTCTCCTATTCAACTTGGCTTTGATCATAAATGAGAGGTAGTGGGAATGGAGAGAGAGAGAGAGAGAGAGAGAGAGAGAGAGAGAGTGAGAGAGGAGAGAGAGAGAGAGGAGAGATGAGAGAGAGAGAGAGAGAGGGAGAGAGAGATGAAATTTTGTAATCAACATTTTTTATACATATCAAAGTTTTCAGTTCATTATCACGGTACCCTAAATTCAAATTTTGACTTAGTAATGATATATTGTAGCTCATTCTGTATACTTATTTAGAGGCCACTGGCATCACATCGGCTTCTTAAATAGACAAATCTCGGACAAGTAATTTTACTTTATGTAATGTACCGTTGTTGAATGCTGTATGTTTTATATATATGTATATATATGTAAATATATATTTATATGTATATATGCATGTATATATCATATGCATATACATATTTTACACACACACACACTCACACACACACAACACATATATATATATATATATATATTATATATATATATATCTAATATATATATATGATATATAAGTCAATTGTTGAAAAGAAAGTGGGGGTCACAAGAGCAAGAAGTAAAGAGAGTTAGAGAAGTTAACAATAAGGATCCAATGATTGCAAAAGTGATATAGATATATTAGTAAATTCATCCTGGAAATGCTCTTTAAAAATCGTTTATAGTAGCTGATACCTTAGGGAATCTATATACTAGTTTTGAAAAGGCTTAAATGTACCAAAAATAAATACATACATACATGCGTACATACATATGAAAATCCATGGCTACAATTATACAAATTACTGATTAAACATCGTATATCAGTTGATTCATTTTGCACCTTACTCCAGTGACCTCGACCAGAGACAGGTCGTCGTAAATGATAAATTAAAATGGAATGATGAATGACCCAAAAATCTAGTAAATTGGTTCAAAATGGATTTTTGTTACGCCATCATTCATCCTTCATCCTGTTTGCAATATCATGGCACTGTAAGAGCAGAGAGAGAGAGAGAGAGAGAGAGAGAGAGAGAGAGAGAGAGAGAGAGAGAGAGAGAGAGGAGAGAGAGAGAGAGAAGCGGGGGGGGGGGGGGGGGGCGAGTTGGAATGATGTATTATTTCTGCTGGAACGACCTATTGAAGCTGACGGGCTGGAAAATTGTGTAGTTGAAATAGAATTTAAATTTTCCCAGGGGTGGATAGTTTTTTTTTTTTTTTTTTTTTTTTTTAGCAATTTTACCATACAAAATGAAAGAGGCTTCATAACATGGAGTTTATAATTCTTCCTACATGACCATAACCATTTCTAAACACTCTGATCCCTCTTCTTGCAGACACTAAATTTTTAGCAAATTTTTCACCCTTTCAATTTTTTTTCTATGTGAAATCTGATATGCGCATGTTGGATGTCAGTAAAATAAAAAAAAAGTTGAAGCTATAGTGATGATTGTTTGCATATCACATTTCACATAGAAAAAAAATCTGGAATAGTGAAAAATGTGGCAAAAATGTTAGTATCAGTGAAAACAGGGATCAGAGTGTTTAGCAATGGTTTGGTCATGTAGGAAGAATGAAAAGAATGGGAAGATGGTCTGTAGTGGTGGATAGATGGAGTTAATGAGGCGATGATAAGTAAGGTCCTCAATATCCAAGAAGCCCAGTAGTGCTTTTCTATATACTATATATATATATATATATATATATATATTATATATATATATATATATATATATATATTATATTATATAGCAATTTAGTGCGAGGAGAAGGACACTTCTTTATTCCTTTCTAGGTGCTTTATTTAGCTGCTGACGTTTCAAGACGTTCAGTCCCATTTTCAAAGCTATATAATAAAAGAAACATATATTAAAAAACAGACTCGGAATAGCATAACATAATTGCCCCAGATGTAACCTGGGGAAATATGTCGGCTCCACCCGCAAGTTGTTAAAAGTGAGATTGGATTCTCATCGAGGCGTGAGTTACAGAACGGGTGTTAAATTATCTAACCCAGAATTCTCTTGCATACGTGAACATGCAAAGAAATTGCAAAGCCGATATTAACTACAAAGATTTTAAAATCATAGGCCGAACTCCCAACGACCAACAACTAGCAATTTTAGAATCACTTTTTATTAAACAACTTGTCCCCAACTAAATACTCAGACCACCTCAACACCTCTATACCTCTCGTGAGTTCACGTCGAAGCTGAACCTGACCCGAACTGTCACTCGGTCTGTGCCTTCAGCACTACTTGGTAAATAAACACTCTTCCTTTTTAACATACTGATACTTTTATGTTATAATTTTATGTTATGCTATTCCGAGTCTGTTTTTTAATATATGTTTCTTTTATTATATAGCTTTGAAAATGGGACTGAACGTCTTGAAACGTCAGCAGCTAAATAAAGCACCTAGAAAGGAATAAAGAAGTGTCCTTCTCCTCGCACTAAATTGCTGTTTGCTGGATTGATAGAACCCACCCTCAACTTCGCTATATATATATATATAATATATATATATATATATATATATATATATATATATATATATATATATATATATATATATATACACACACACACACACACACACACACATATATATATATATATATATATATAATATATATATATATATATATTATAAGGGAGCTAAATGCACAGCTGATCAGTTTTATATGTAGATGTAAGAAACGGCTAATGTTGTGGAAGTTTTCTGCACATAGTTTCACCCATTATCGACAATTAAGGAATACACGTGAAAGCAACCATTGCTTTTTCTTTCTCTGGAGGTATCTCTTGCCAGGTAAAACAGTAATGTCGAAAGGAAAAATAATCCATTTTTATTTTTCTGTAAATGAAACCTATTGTGCCGGCTTTGTCTATCCGTCCGCACTTTTTCTGTCCGCCCTCAGACTCAAAAAACGACTGAGGCTAGGGGACTGCAAATTGGTATGTTGGTCATTCACCCTCCAATCATCAAACATACCAAACTGCAGCCCTCTAGTCTCAGTAGTTTTTATTTTATTTAAGGTTAAAGTTAGCCATAATCGTGCTTCTGACAACCATATAGGATAGGCCACCACCGGGCCGTGGTTAAAGCTTCATGAGCCGCGGCTCATACAGCATTATACCGAGACCACCGAAAGATAGAGCTATTTTCGGTGGCCTCGATTATTCGTTGTAGTGGCTATACAGACAACTCGATTGCGCCGAAGAAATTTCGGAGCATATTTTACTTGTTTCATTACTGTAAACCCATTACAGCCATGGACGGGCGAGGCTGGTGAGCGAGGATTCTGAATCATTTTCAGGTGATGTTCATCCGTTCCACTGATGTCAGTTTCTTACATTCACCCTCAGACGTTTCCTTTCTTAAAGCGTCACCTGGGTGATACTCATCCATTAGAGTGCTTCGTGTCATTACTGTAGTGCGAGGAGAGAGAGAGAGAG